>JAUEJL010057938.1:0-19120 GCA_032274825.1 Drosophyllum lusitanicum | reverse complement strand
GGTTGAAATTTAATTTGTATTGAGTTGACATTTTTAAACATTATTTTTATAGAAAGTTTAGTTATTAAAATGGTATTCAATGGTTTCCTTTTAAGATTTAAATAAGGGGTAAGTTAGTAATATAAAATGACTTAAAATTTAAGAGATTAGGACATTTAAGAGAGAGAGTGTTAAATGCTTTGTATACTAATATCGATGATTAATTAAGTTTGACGATATATGAAGATCATATTGTGAGTTGACTATTTATAATCGTCTATCTCAATCTCCACTTTTACTTCTTCAATTCTTCACCAATAATAATGTCTTCTGCTTCCAGCGATCGCAAGGAATCTGAAGCCTCCACCTCCTCCTCCTCCTCTGTAGAATGGTCAGAACCATGCCGTCACTTCGAATTTTCCGAGATTCAATTAGCAACCGAAAACTTTCACGAATCTTTAGTAATTGGGAGCGGAGGTTTTGGGAAAGTTTACAAAGGTAACCTAATTAATGGATCAAATCTTGTTACTGCTGCCATTAAACGTTTGGATTCAATGTCCAAGCAAGGAGCAGATGAGTTCTGGGCAGAAGTTAAATTACTTTCCAAGTTGCGCCACACTAATCTTGTGTCTTTAATTGGTTATTGTAATTATGAAGCAGAAATGATACTTGTGTATGAGTATATGCCCAATGGAACACTTGAAGATCATCTACATAAACTCCGTACCCCTCTTTCTTGGATTCAGAGAATCAACATCTGCATAGATGCTGGTCGTGGGTTACACTACCTTCACACTGGTACCGGACTTGGGTCTGGTGTTGTACATCGTGACGTCAAGACCTCAAATATTTTGTTACATGAAAGCTGGGCAGGTAAAGTTTCGGATTTCGGGTTGTCCAGAATGGGACCAACGAATCAGCCATGGACTTATATCAACACACGGGTTAAAGGCACACATGGGTATCTAGATCTAGATTATGTCCAAACTGGAAGACTGACAAAGAGGTCTGACGTGTATTCTTTTGGAGTAGTTTTATTAGAAGTTCTGTGTCGGAAGCGTGCAGTGGATACTACTATCGTTGATGACGAATGGACTAACTTAGCAGAATGGGCTCAAGAAAATATTAAAGCTGGGAAGTTAAAATGTATAATTGATTCAGATATAAGGGATGAAATATACCCAAAATGTTTGAAGAAGTTTGTTCATATTGCAGAGAGAAGCTTGCAGAGCAATCCAAAGCAGCGACCTACCATGGCTGAGGTTTTAGTCAGTCTAGAGTCTGTACTAACCTTACAAGAGAAAATGAATAAGGCATTGCAAGTTACAGGCAGAACTATATTTGATAAAATGCTTGACATGCTTCCCTTCTCCAACAATGGAGAGAATGCTGGTATTTCTAGCTCCTATTGAATTGTGTGCAAAGATTATTTTGTTTTTGTGTATCCATCTTGCATAGAACATGAGCATCCTAAATAAAGAGTTCACAACAATCACTAAACACTCTATTAGATCCTTTTATGTCCAGAGATATATCCATTTGTTTTCTAATCAAGAAAATGGTTCTTGCTACTGTGTGCCAAAAGAGAGACACCATATTACCTAAATAACTTATATTTAAAGATGGCCATAGTAAGGATTTCTTGAAACTCAAAGCTTATTACTTGTTTGATCATAGGTAACTTCTGTGAAAGGGAACCACCTGCAATTAAGAAAACCGAAACAGGTACAATTCTGGACCATGAATATTTAAATTTTTTTTCTGATAATTTTAGCGTTTATTAATTTTTGAAATGATTATAAATTTATGGTAAATATTACACTTCAATGAACAGAGAAATCCAGCAAGAGTTTGGAAGGTAGAAGGAGGGGAAGAGTTGATCTTGACCATCCTCAGATTATCAATGTGCAGAATTATAGGTTGATTCATAATTGTTTTTCCCTTTTTTGAATTTCAAATTATGATTAAATAACCCCTTTTGTATGTACTTAAAAGTTATTCACTAATAATTACTTTCTTTCAAACTTGAATTTTTCAGTATTTTTTCATCTACATGGAATGTGGGAGGAAAATCTCCTTCGAGTACAATGAATCTTGATGACTGGTTACTTGCAACCCCACCTGCTGACATTTATGTTCTTGGGTATGATTTATTGATTAAAATTTTCATTTCAGTTTCTTGGAATTTGATTTAATCTTGTCCATGTTAATGATTGTGCTCTTGTTTTTATAATTCAGATTCCAAGAAATCGTTCCTCTTAATGCAGTGAATATCCTAGGTGCTGAAAGCAATGGCCCTGCGAAAAAATGGTTAGATTTGATAAGTAAAACATTAAACAATCGTCCTGAACTTAGTGGAGCAAATGTCTGCTATACTGCTTCCCCTGATCCCATTGCTGAATTTAATGCTGATTTTAAGGGTTCAACAAGACACCAAGATTCGTCCTTTTTCAAAAGGCGGTCTTTACAGGCATCTCAAAGCTTGAGAAATGAAATTGAACCCCAATTTGATAGGCGATATAGTGTGTCTGATCGTTTAATCTTTGGTCAAAGACCAAGTGACTGCTCATCGAGTTATAGACCGAGTGTCTACTCAGTGAGCTCTGATTATTCAAGACGGGTTTCATCTGATGATGATTATGAGCACGTGGAAGATTTAACAAACAATAAAACATTTTCCCCAATTTCAAATCGGGGATCAAACAGTATGGAAGATGGGCATTCAAGCTATTGTTTGGTTGCAAGTGAACAAATGATTGGTCTTTTTCTTACTGTGTGGGTGAAAAGTGCATTGAGAGAACATGTTAGAAACATGAAAGTGTCTTGTGTTGGTAGAGGATTAATGGGTTATCTTGGGAATAAGGTATAAGAATTATTTGACCTATTTAATACCAGAAATTGATCCATAAAACTGGCAGCCCCTATACTTGGAAACATTTCAAATGAATGACATTTTAGTCATTTTAATGTTACACATTTTAAGTGTTTACGAATGTTAGGTGTACGGATCATTTCCCCCTTTGATTTTCAAATATTTGAACGATTTTAGGAAATGAATATTTGATTTGTTTGCAGGGGTCAGTATCTGTGAGTATGTTGCTGCATCAAACAAGTTTTTGCTTTGTGTGTAGTCAGTTGACTTCAGGAGAGAAGGAAGGCAATGAACTGAGAAGGAACTCTGATTTTATGGAAATTATTAAGAAAACAAGATTTCCACGTGTTCAAGGGTTCAAAGATGATAAATCGCCGGAGACAATTCTTGAACATGAGTAAGATAACTAGTTCAATCCCATAAATTAGCTTCTTTTTCTTAGTATTATTTTGCAAAACAGAAGTAAAAGAGTGGTGTTTTAGTTGTTACATACGCGTGCATTCGGTAATTTTAACCCATTTACTTATTAATTGGACTTGTGTGTTACTGCTAGATGATACATATCTATTTAAATTAGGATAGTATTTATCTATTAATTTAGTAGTTATCTAGTTTCCTATATTATGATTATCTATTTTAGGAATTTGAATTGTTTCCTTATCTTAATCGATTTCTATGTTATAAATAGAGGGTTAGGGCTGATTTGTAGAGAGGAGAGAGTTTTAAATTATTTTGTTATTTTCTTTGTTATGGAGAGCTCCTACCTCTCGAAAGTAGGTTAAGGAGAGACGGGTGCCTCTCGAAAGCACGCCGACTATTATATTCCTTCCGATTTATCAATATATCAATTTGATTCATATCACTAGACTGCTAGTGTTCACAATCTACCTTGGCCGGGCCTGTCATGATGGGTACTAAACATGACTCATTTCAACCTATCCGCCCATCTTGACATCTCTACTTATGAAATATTTGCATTTAAAGTAAGAATCTTATAACAACTAGATAACTACTAAATTAATAGATAAATTTGATATTTTTCTTTTTTAAACGAAATCAGCATTTTAGATCGTCTTTAGTTACTCTGACTGAATAAAGTAAGAATCTTATAACAACTAGTTATCACATTCTGATAATTTATACATATGTGCAGTCGAATTATATGGCTTGGGGATCTGAATTACCGAGTCACCCTTCCATATCGAACAGCAAAGGCACTCGTTGAGATGCAAAACTGGAGAGCATTGTTGGAGAAAGATCAAGTATGACATATGCTTCTCTTGCTTTATGTTTAGCAACCAATAATTTTCTTTTCTTGCCTTTTTTTCTAGTGTTTTCTACAGTAAAAGTATAAAATATAAGTCGGGTATTCGATTGCAACCTTGGTGTTTATTTTATTTTTTGTTACGGCGTTCTTGCAGTTGCGAATTGAGCAAAGAAGGGGCCGTGTTTTCCAAGGATGGAATGAAGGCAAGATATACTTTCCACCAACTTACAAATACGTGACTAATTCAGATAGATATACCGGCGATAATTTGCAACATAAGGAGAAACGAAGAACGCCTTCATGGTAAAGATTTTATTTTTAGTTAACAACTTATATAACAAAAAGAAATTACTTGCGCGTATACATGATCTATGTGGATCGATTTTTTAATCTTTTTCTTTTTTCATTTGAAGGTGTGATCGTATCTTGTGGTATGGAAGCGGTCTGCATCAATTATCATATGTACGCGGTGAATCTAGATTTTCGGATCATAGACCAGTATACAGCTTATTTTGGGCTGAGGTTGAGTCGTTCCACACCAGTTATAAAAGAACCATGAGCTGCTCAACGTCTAGGATCCAAGTCGAGGAGCTTTTACCATACTCCAATGGCTACACAGAACTCTGCTTTTTCTGATCGTACGCTCTCACTCTCATTTAACTTCATTTTCACACATATACACACATACATAACACAGAACTCTGCTTTTTCTATGGACAGTTTATGTTTTATGTGTTTACAACAGTACCTTTTCTCAATGACTTTCAATCTACTTGACCCTATTTAACATGGTTTCTTTTTAACTAAAATAATATTATATTATACTCGTCATAGATAAAACACAAACAGTCGTCTGATTTTGGATTGATGAACAGGGAAAGGCGACCCGCAGCCATGGTGTGGAAAGAGGTATAGATATATACAATGACAAGTGAGTGAACTAACCTTAAGATGTAAGGAACTAAGGATATGTTAGTAGTGATAACTGTCACCATTTACCGCCACGTCAACATCACTTACTTATAAGGGTGTTCTTCGGGTATATTTTTCGGGTTTCGGGGGCATTTTGGTATAAATATTGTAACCGATAACCGAACCATTCTAATTTTCAGGTATTGGGTTCGGTTAGAATTCCGGTATGGTTCGATTAAGATATAATTCAGGTATAACCGATTTAGGGGTGTTTTGCTTTTTTGTTATACATTTTTTAGCCATGTATCAAATAATCAAGCTCATTCCATTGTTTTAACTTTCAAGTCTCAAATCTAATATACTAAAGAAAAAAATGGGTCAACGAGAATAGCATAATCTTTGGGACTTCAAGACTTTAAACCCTACATATTGCAACTTTTTGGTCCTTCACCATTTGAATTTTGAGCACATTCTCAACAAGAAGAACAAATCTTAGAGCACATGATTAGCCCTAGAAAAGAACAGCAATCGATGAAGTGTCGCAGCAAAGTAAAATATTACCTCTCTCCAGTCGGCCCTAGAACAAAACAACAATGGATCAACAACAACATCAAAGTAAATCTCGGCCCTAGAAAAGCAAATCGCTGAATCAGGGAGACCTAAGTCAAAGATCGAGCTTGGTTCGAGTTGGGTGTGCAACCGTGTGACCCTTTAGTGCCTTATAGTGCTCGGATATGATGACACATGTACACTATCTATGCACACAATCTATCAGACTCCCACTTGTGCAAGATAGTTACACTTTTTGTACATAATTGGCCTAAGGAGGTCCCTAGCTAGACACTTACGTTAATCATGACTATAAGATCTCTTATGTCTAGAGATTATAATCCTCACACGAATTACCCGGCATTTCCTTTTGCATCACGATATTCCGTAATTTGAATTTTAGACATGGAGCACATGGTCAATTCTAAAAATTCATATTATGTTTCTCGACTCTAATCTTGACTAACTGCAATAACGGATCTACCGAATGATGCCTATCATTCTATCCGAGCTTGGCCACGCATTTCACTTAGTCTTAACCGTCAAGGGGCCCTGAAATATCTCTTCTTGGAAAAGAAGGTGCAAATCCCATCTTGACTGCTTGCATTTGAGCACACGGCTTCCACTGCACCCAGTCACGTCTCATATAGTCACCAAGTTATGGCATGACGTTAAGACGCACTAAAGTACAGAAGTCCCCGTGTCCCAAACCAAACTCTCAGGTCTAAGGACAACCAATCAAGCTTACTCATGACATGGCTCCATGGAGTAGGCTTGATGCAGATCACCTCCAATATTTGTTTCTCCTAACAAATATCTATAAATACTTGGTCACAAACTTGTGCTTTTATTTTCTACATGAATAAATCATTAAGTATTTATAATAGCGTTATCTTCTTGTTGTAGCTCCCACTACATCAAGTAGCTATGGAAAATCTAGATATTACAAGACTTGTATATCATGGATAGGTTAAATATGCTAAAAAATGGAAAACTTGAAAACAATTGTGTAAGGACTTTCTATTTCAATAACTATGAAATGTAAGTACATAATCATAAATTTTAAGTTTAATCCATGGTTATAATCAATCACTGAATTAGCTGCTAGGTCCTATATACTGCATCCCTATAGAACTAGCATGTTTCTCATGCTTATCTCTAGCCAGCGCCTTAGTCAATGGATCAGCTACGTTGTCTTCTATCGGTATTTTGCATAATCTCACATCTCTCCTTCCGACTATCTCTCGGATGATGTAATACTTTCTAAGCACATGTCTGGTCCGCTGATCATCTCTTGGTTCTTCTACTTTCACAAAAGCTCCCATATTATCACAGAAGATATCAATCGGTCTAGAGATACCGACAACAACTCTAAGATCCGAGATAAAATTCTTCAACCAGAACGCTTCCTTTACTACATCATTTGCCGCAATGTACTCGGCCTCTGTAGTAGAATCTGCTATCGTGTCTTGCTTTTGGCTTTTCCAAGATTTAGCTCCTCCGTTTAGGGTAAATACAAACCCTGACTGCGACTTAAAGTCGTCTGTGTCGGTCTGGAAACTATCATCTGTGTAACCAGTTACACTGATCTCCTCTCTACTTCCTCCAAAGACCAAGAACATATCCTTTGTCCTTCTCATATACTTGAGAATGTTCTTAATAGCCACCCAATGGGCTTCACCTGGGTTTTGTTGATATCTACTCGTGACGCTTATCGAATAAGCAACATCGAGCCTAGTACATAACATGACTTACATAATCGATCTTATAGCCGAGGCATAAGGAACCGATTTCATCCTCTTCTACTCTGCTAGAGAAGTAGGACACTCAGCCTTGCTCAAGGGCACACCAGTTTGCATTAGGATGAAGCCTTTCTTGGATCCATCCATATAAAACTGTTTAATGTTTTTATCGATGTATGTACTTTGAGTAAGTCCGATCAGCCGCCTAGATCTATGTCTATAGATCTTTATACCAAGTATATATGCGGCTTCTCATAGGTCCTTCATCTACAAACACTTACCTATCCAGGATTTTACTCCTTGTAAATTGTGATTAGTCAAGTAGTAATTACATTTGTCATATCCCTTATATAGTCACAGGGTTGACTTTAATCTACTTCCACTATTTTAACATCTAACATCAAGTTCTAGGAAAATTGAGTCGTCATGTTCACCACTAAAAGCGTACAACCCATCGGGGTTTCGGGCATTGAACACGTCGCATTATTAAGGAGAACGCGTCTCGTTCTCGTCGTTAATCAAAACTCTACTACAACCCACTCCCAAGCAATCCAACCCTGTTTTAGCCCTCTCGTAGAGCCTAAATACACATCATGATCAAGGAATGGTGGCTTATACTCGAAAAATCCAGTTTAGTTATAAAAAGAGTAAATTACACGGATGGTCCTTGTGGTTTGCCACTTATTACACTCACGGTCCTTAAACTTCATTTACTACGCTGGTAATCCCTAATGTTTGGACTTTGTTTCACTGACAGTCCCTAGTTACCCATATACACTTAAAATGACAATAATACCTTTTTATAATTATTTTTTTATTTTTATTAGTTTTATTCTATTAAAAATGAATTATAAATTAAATGTGATTTAATAAATAAATTATTAACTTTCTCCACTACCACCACCAAAAGCTTGAACCACCACCACCTTCTACTGCTGACCATCGCTAGTACAACCCACCCACCCTTGACCACCGTCTACCCCCAAATTTCGCCATCAAGAAAACAAATAACCACCACTTTCTACCACCCAAATCAAAAATAAGGTCAAGAATATCATGAGGGAAAATCTACCTAAATCAAAACAAAATATGAAAATCTACAAAAAAAAATCAAGATCTTTAATGCTACACAGATCTGAAAAGGATGAACAAACCCTAATTTCAAGAGAGGGGGAGGAGTGTGTGTTTGTGTGATATATATATATATATATATATATATATATAGAGAGAGAGAGAGCAATGGTGGCGATGATGTACGGTGGTGAAGATACGGCAGTGGTGGCGATGATGTTCATACACAGATCTGAAATCGCATAGGGGAGGTGAACAAATCGATGGTCAACGACGGCGGATCTGAAATCGCATGGTGGGGTTTCCGGCGAGGGTGCGGTGGTGGTGGTTAAGGCTAAGAGAAAGAGAGAACGAGTGAGAGGGGTGAGGGTGGTGGTGTTTTTCTCTAGTGAGGGGGTAGTGGGTGCGGTGGCTCTCCAGTGAGGGTGGTGGGTGGCAGTGGTGAATCTCCGATAAGGGTGGAGGGTGGCGGTGCTGAAGTCAGTGGTATGAGAGAATGAGAGATAGAAGGAGATGGGTATGGGGGGTGTGTGTGTCTATATGTATATTATATATATAATTAATTAATTTATATAATAAAATGATTTTAATTTAAGAAAGGAATAAAAAAGGAGGATAAAGGGTATTATAGTAGTTCAAGTGAAAAAACAAGGATATTTTGGTCTTTTTGATTGCACGAGGGACTGTCAATGAAACAAAGTCCAAATAGTAGGGATTACCAACGTAATAAATGAAGTTTAATGACCGTGGGTGTAATACGTGGTATACCACAGGGACCATCTGTGTAATTTACTCTTATAAAAAACACAACCAAACCCTAATCACCATGCAAACCTTCAAACCAAATTAATGCCCTAATGGACATAAAGTAGAAACTAGAGTTCAAAGATACGAATCCTTACCTCTGGAAGAATGTTATCCAAATCGATTTAAAGAGTAGGGAACCTAAAGATAAGACATTTCAAGCCTCCAATCTTTAATATCACTACAAATCTCTTACTAGAATTCAACTACTGACCTTAGAATTGATAACATTCTGAACATTCGTCAAGGTGTTAGGAAGCTACTTTCCAAAAATAATAACGACCAATGGTTATCTTCGAGAAACAAGAAATTACCATGGTTGTGTACTCAAAGACAGGAATTTTAGAAATTTTTCTTTGCCTCTCTCTTTTCTTTTATACACAATGGAAAATCTCAAATTAATAAAACCCTAGCTTGGGTACAAGGGTATTTATACCTCATTCTATATGGGCCTATTTGTCAGGATTTATTATTTTGGGTTGGTTTGAATCTAATATTAACACTATACACCCTAAATCTTCATTTTCAAGAATGTACAAATGTTAAACGCTCTACTATTCCAACTCCCGACTTATATAATCACCTAAGCAAAAATAAATATAAGTTGGAGAACTTTATTGAACTAAAAGTATTTTATTACAACGAAAATTGGTGCGTTACACTTGGCGGTTAAAAACTTAAAATGGTCATTGCAAATGCATAATTGAATATTTTCTAACGGATAGAAGAATATGTCTTTTTAACTAGGTTCACACAAGGCTATGTGACATTGCTTAACGAAAGATGGGGACATATGTTGAAAACCACAGGTCTACCACTAGGGGGAACTGTAGACTCGCAATAACTCCTATCGGCAAGCAAGCTCCTCCGATTATTGGTGCCAGCGTCCATGTTCTTTGATCACAAAAGACAAGGAACAAGATTGCTCCAAAGGCTACAAGCATGGCAGCCGTAGAGATGAATAATGCACAAAGACCAAAAATCAACCGTCTTGGTAAACTCTTCAGAAAATCCTTTTCGGCGAAACGCGCAGTGAGGACCGATAAGAAGATTAATAGCGCGGATGTCGCTGTGAATAGCGAGATTGCATCAAATACTGCAAAGATAGTGAAGGCAAGTTGCTTTTTAAACACCGGAATGCCCGTTTCTTGATTGCTTAATTCCACCGGGTACAGTAATGGCCGTTACAAATACAATTGTGACAATTAATGCCGCAGTGATGCTGCATGATTCAGCTGTTGTTTTCATCCATTTTTCTCCTTCTTTAGCCAAATCCTCATGTTCCCTTGTAAACACCATTTGTGGCGTCTCCATGTTGATATTCTTTTTTACATGTTCTTTTGGTGACAATAGCTTTTTCACATCCTGTACAATTCAACGTCAAACCTCAGGCAACGATCTTTTATTAAAATGACAATTGATATCTTATTTCTTACGTACCTCACGCCATTGGAGCTCTCGTTGTAGTTGCAGGGCTGCACCTGTAGTACGACCGAGTACATATGGAGGTGCTAATCTTCCTGCCAAGTGAACCAGATTGTTCCTGTATGCATCCACCATTCGATCATAATCCTCAGTATCCTTACTGTTTTGAGAAAGAAGGTTGTACACTTTTTCTGAACGATTCATGATTGCTAGTTGAATAAGATTATACTCTTCTTCATCAATGCAGTTAAGGGCTTCAGGTGACCTAAGTAGCATCTCATCTATAACCTCATAAACATTTCTACGTACAGCCTCAAGAATTCCTATACTGTAACTAGGTATGGTGTAGTGCATCCGATAACGAATCAACCTCATTATCTGTATCGCTTCTTCGTACTGATTTTTCTTCTTCTCTATTTCCATAATTGGACGAACTACAATTTAGTAAATTAGGTTACATCACGATAAGTGAACAATGGTCAAAATTATTTAACATTTCCATCGTGCAATCTCATACCTATAACTGCTGAAACCTTCCACAAGTAAAAATACAAACTAGAAAAGACTTGAAGAAGTACAAAATTGAGCAAATGAATCAACTCATATACTTTATAAAGTACTACTAGTGGGGCTGCACAAGAAACAAACAACATTTATTAGATACTATTCGAATAATGAAGATTAATTAAGATTTTTTAATGACAACCTGTCCATTGTTATACACCAATAATATTTTCTAAAGTAATCAAAGAAACTTCGTTGCTTTTGTTTAAACTATTGCTAAATATTTTAAATAATAAGAAAATTAATTAAATTAAAAACAACCCATATATTTTAAAATTATCTTATTAATTGCTTTTCTCCTTATTTCTAGTTTCTATTTGGGTAAACTACACACAATAAAATGCGTATTGTTTTAATTATATATTTATATATATACTAGACTAAATGCCCGTGTGATACACGAGTTGGTTTAAATAATAATAAATATTAAATATTAATAAAAACATATTAAATAATAATAAAATGCGAATTAAATGGGAATTTAAAAAATGATAACGTACGACATCAACACTCTAACCAGCGCGCGGTGGAAACATCGACGCAAGTGGGAGGGTAGACTTGACGGCAAAAATGTGGTATCATGATACGAAGAGACGTGATTATATTTCTTATATAAGTTATCAATCATTATTTCACAGTTAACGATAATAAAGTTAAAACATTACTGGTTATAATTAAAAAAGAATTTAAAATATTTTAGAATAATAAAACTAAGAATTTGGTTAAATATGATATTTTAAAATATTATAAAGGGTAAATATGATATTTGTAAATTAAGATGGGCAAATACTATATTTTATGATTTAAGAATGACATATATGAAATTATCTCTAATAATTTTGATTTAATTTAAAATCAATAGATAAAAAAAGTCAAAATTGAATTTTAAATTTTATCAAGATTAATAGTTATGATTTAATAATTAAGACTTTTATCTAAACTTAATTGTTAAGATTATCTAATAGATTTTAGGGTTTAATATCTAAAAGTATACCGAAGTTGTCACTTTTTGCTATTGTGTATACCCAACTTTCAAAACTACCATTCAATATACTGAATTTTCTATAGCTACCATTTGATATACCCGGTTACCTACTGAACAGGTAACCGGTAATTTCTTTTTTTTTATTTTTTTTAAATTATACATTTCAGGAACATCTTCATCTTAGAGTTCTTCCTTCAAGAATATCTTCATCTTCAACATTCAATGTGTTCTTCATCCTTGAAGAACATCTTCATCTTAGTGTACTTCCTTCAAGACCAAATTGATCTATATATGCCATAAAATCTTAGTGTTCTTCCTTCAATAAAATCGATCTGAACCATAACAACTAAAACAAGATGAAGAATCAAACAAGAACCCTAAAAACTCAAATCTGGGTAACGAAAATTGAACAAGAACTCATATTTGGGTTTGAATGGATTCAAACAATCGAAACACAAGCAAGAATCAGAAACCAAATGTTAAAGTTTATTTAAGATGAATCTGGAATCAAACCAATAAACACACAAGATTGATGAACATGAATTGAACAACTTCATCATCTTAAACATCTTCATTCTAAATATTCAAGAACTACCATAGCTTGAACAAAATATTAAATCTGATTAGACAAATTAGAAACACTAAGAACTCAGATTTGGGACAAACATGGAACCCTAAAAGATGAACTCAGATTTACAGATCTAAAATCGATGAAAACATAAAATCAAAACCCTGAACTAGATCTAAATCAAGACCCGAATCCATGGTGTTTGATGAAACCAAATCAAAAATAGAATCGGAACCAAATTAGATGAAAACCCTAAACTTACCTGAGCATTATTGAAGCCTTCATAATCAAAGAAGCAGATTCATCCATGGAAGAAACGTAAAGTCGTCGTTGATGAACTCTAAACAAGACCGCCGTTGAAGAAATAGATAAATCCTAAATCACAGGTTCGTGAAGAACTCGATAAATCTTAAACTCGCCGTTGAAGAACCGTCGTTGAAGAGACACCGGTGAGGAGCCGCCGTTGAAGAGACGCTGGTGAAGAGCCACCGTTGAAGAGTCGCCGTTGAAGATTCGTAGTTGAAGATCCGCTGTTGAAGAACACATATTGAAGAATCGCATGTTGAAGAACTCATCGTCTGGCATTTTGTTTTATTGTTTTTACTATTATATTTATTTTATTAACCTGCCACTTTGTTTTATTGTTTTTACTGTTATTATTATTATATTTATTTTATTTTCAATTATTTTTAAACAAGGATTATACATGTTAGCGTCCAAATCAGATGACACGTCAGCAAAACCTGTGTTACATCAGCGTTACCTGTTGAGTAGGTAACTGGATACACTAAATGTTAGTTTTAGAAAGTTTGATACACTAAATGGTAGTTTTAGAAAGTTGGATACACTAAATGGTAGTTTCGAAAGTTGGGTATACACAATAGCAAAAAGTGACAACTTCGATACGTTTTTAGATACTAAACCCAAAAAAATATGTATCATGTCCTTAAATTTAGAAAAACATCCCTTCAGTCATGGGTTACATTTGAATTTTCAATTTGTTTGTTTGGAAACATAGGAGTATAGTACGTATCATCATTAATCTTCATCAATGTTTACATTCTTAATCAAACTTTATAATTCCATCCATACCTATACCTTCTAGTTTTAGTACTAAATTTAAATTAATAAAATAAATATTTAATTTATATTATATTGGATTTTAAATTTATTTGATATTATTTCGTTAGGTTAAAAGGTATAACTCATATATTTTACTATTTGCCACTAACCACATAGAGTTACATTCCTAATAAAATATTTAAACTTAGAATTCTATCCTTATCTTTACAATATTATTAATTTTAACTTAAAGCGTACATATATTCTAATAGATGTCAAATATCTCTAATATCTAAATATAAATAAAAGATTAACTTAAATATTTTTATTGGATAATCATATACGTCTGTTTTGGTAAAATTAAATTTTAACTATACATTAAAATTAAAAATTCAATTTGATTTTGGCTTTTAGTAGTCAAAGTTCTTTAATATGAAAAATCAAAATTATTAAAGATAATTTCACATATATCCTTTTTAAACCTTAAATTATCATATTTTCACCTTAATTTATAAATATTATATTTACCTTTTATAATATTTTAAAATATCAAATTTAATCAAATTCTTATTTTTATATTTTAAAATAGTTTATAAGCAGTTTAAGTTTTTTTAATTATTACCAATAAACAATTGACCTTATAGCTTTTAATTATAACAATAATAGTCGATTACCTGTACAAGAAATACAATAACGTCTCTTTGTATCATAATACTTCGTTTCTGTTATCACAACTGCCCTCCCCTCATGTCGATGTTTCCACCGCTAGTCTGTGTGTTGACATCATCTTTCACCGTCTTTAAACTTTTTTTTTCGCGTTTTGTAATTATTTAATACTTTTTTTTATTAATGTTTAATATATATCATTTTTTAAACCAACCCATGTATCACACAGACACTTAATCTAGTACACACCTATATATACACATTTATAACGTCAAAATTGAATCTCAATTTTGACTTTAAATTGTCAAAATCTAAACTTAATTTTGACTTTACATCAATTTAATTTACATTAAACTATTTTCTAATTCAAAGTTTTTAGCCACTAAATCAATTTAGGAATAAATCTACTAAATCTTATGTTACATCAATAATAAAATAGTATACACATTCAAATTCTTTGTCCTTATCTATGCTTGATATATACACACACACACTACAAAAGTTTTTAAGAAAGACTTTGATTGGACTCTTTTTTTGTTAATACAAAAAATAATGTATTTAGTTAAACAAATATAAATAATACTTTCATATAAATAATTATGGCTACGTGTGTGTTTACAAAATCATCTAAACTAATTAATTATTTTAAAAGACAAGTTTAAAGGGGTCGAGATCAACCACCATTACCTTGTTGTCTATTTTTGAATTTTACATATGATCTTTTCTGTTAGGTTACTTGGGATTCCAAGTTATAGAGCATTGGGCTCAAATGTATGTTATCTAATTGGTATACTCGTGACTTTTTGAAACATTTTTTTGTCATCCCTGATTGAAACCCCATGAGACTATAACAGTTGATCTATCATATGGCTCAATAGGCCATTAGGTAATATTTAATATATAAAAAGGCGAATAGAATTAAATATCATTTAGGTATTATATAAGTACTTTTAGAAGATTATATGACAGCCTGCATCCCAAGCTCTTTACCCATGATTCCCCAACCTTGAATGTGTGATGTCAATTGTCACTCATGCCCTTACGTTTTGTTTTTGTCACTCTCTGTGTTCCGGGGAAGCCCTTAAGGTAGGCTAGCTATACAAAAGTTTTTAAGAAAGACTTTGATTGGACTCTTTTTTTGTTAATACAAACAATAATGTATTTAGTTAAACAAATATAGATAATACTTTCATATAAAAAAATTACGATTACATGTGTGTTTACACAATCATCTAAACTAATTAATTATTTTGAAAGATAAGTTTAAAGGGGTCGAGATCAACCACCATTACCTTGTTGTCTATCTTTGAATTTTACATATGATCTTTTCTGTTAGGTTACTTGGGATTCCAAGTTACCGAGCATTGGGCTCAAATGTATGTTATCTAATTGGTATACTCGTGATATTTTGAAACATTTTTTGTCATCCCTGATTGAAACCCTATGAAACTATAACACTTGATCTATCCTATGGCTCGATAGGCCATTAGGTGACATTTAATATATAAAAAAGGCGAATAGAATTAAATATCATTTAGGTATTATATAAGTGCTTTTAGAAGATTATATGACAGTCTGCATCCCAAACTCTTTACGCATGATTCCCCAACCTTGAATGCGTGATGTCGATTGTCTCTCATGCCCTTACATTTTGTTTTTGTCACTCTCTCTGTTCCGGGGCAGCCCTTAAGGTAGGCTAGCTATACAAACTAAATTGGGCCAATGACCTAAAGGGGGTCCACTTTTATGGTATGTCCATTATTTAAGATTCCAAACTTTGTTTTTTTGAAGCTCTAGATTAACTACTATTAGGGGTGAGCGTAGAAATTAAAAAATCAAATCTAAACTGTTAAGGCCAACAAACCGAACCAATAAAACTAAAACCGCTTTGAAAGTGATGGTTTGGCTTTAGTATTTACAAAAAACCGATGGGTTTGGTTCGGTTTTGGTTTTAACCAAAAACTAAATCGTTAAGAAACCGAACCCACCAAATATTGAATACATTCTATATTTTTACAATGGTTGACGGATGCCGAGTCCACCAAATAATAATGCCAACTATACTATGAACTATGAATAAACATGGTAATAGTGGCAAGTCGGGTCGAATCCACATGGACTAAGTTTAATTATAAATACCTAAGTTACTTGAAGGGGGGAGGTTTTGAATACTGAAATAAAAGATTTAGTTTTGTTTAATAATAATAATTGAACATGTATTAAATTAAGAATTTTTTTAGAAACAAGTAAATAGGAAACATCCAACTCTAGGGTACAATCACAGTTCACTTTCAGCGGTTTGTCAATAATGTATTATACGAGCTCGTCACTTGATTAAATCAGTTATAGTCACTAGTAAACTCTAATGACCAATTCCAACTTACAAAACAATTTGTTTAGAGATAAGCATCCTAAACAATTCTTAGAATTCAAAAAAAATGTCTCCCCTGCGTGCGTATGAACCGCAACTCCTCGCCCTTTTCTTTCCTTCTTTTTTTCTCCTCTGCGTCCAACCCACAAAACCCCATGAACTCCACGTTTTTTTTCTTCTTTTTCTTTCTATTCTACTTTTGGTCCTCCTAGAATCACCTGTTGACCACCATCCTTTGCATCCATAATTTTCTGTTCTTATTTTTTTTTGTTGGGCTCGTGAGAACCACCAGGTACATCCATCATTTTTTTTTATCAAATGCAACAAGGTTGCTAAGGATTTTAATATTGACAAAAGTGGTCCTTGCATCATGTCTAATTAAATTCTTTATGGTTATGGCCGTGCTTCAAGACTTGAATCCATTTATCGTTTCTTTCCAAACCTAAAATTATAAAAAAAACACAAGAATTAAGCATCTTTATTATGATTAATACATTTAAGCAAACATTTCACTATTAAGTCCATTGTGGAACATTTAAGCACAAACGCATTCAAAGTGTTGTATATTTAGCCATGTAATTATGTGAATATAATCATTTATCAATAGTATAACTATTTAATGTATTTTAATAATTTATTACTACTTTATTAATTATTTTGAGACACTTGATGTAGTGGTTATATGATTTGGGTGACATTTTGAAGTTTCTCTATTGAGAGTTTGTTTCTTATGTTTATAGAAAAATATGTTATTTATTAAACTAAAATGATGGATTACAATATCTTTTTGGTCATGACAAATTAAAATCCAAAAATAGAATTAGATCAAGCAAATGGACTCGTTATGTCGAGAAGAGGCGGGTTTGGTTTATAAACCGAAACCGAACCATTAGTGACATGAAACCGCCAAAACCGAATACGATATAAACGAAAACCATTGGTTTTGAAATTGCTAAAACCGAAATTAGCAGTTTGGGTTCGGTTTGAACTTAAAACCACACAAACCGCTCCACGCTCTCACCCAACTAGAATGCTATAAAGTTTTTTAAGCCTAATATATAACTCTATACTGCAATTTTTTATTTAAAGGTAATTCCTACTTAGCTAGTTCCTAGAGGAAGTCCAATCATGCTCTGATGTACATGACCTAACAATTTTTGTGACCGTTTTCTATATTTCATTGGCCATTTAAGATGTTTGCACCTAATGAGTATTGAACCTTGATCTCTTTTGAGACTTTTCAGTATTCTATCACTAGACTATCTTGAAATGATTATTATAACTCTATATTGTAATTATTTTTCAAAGTTAATTGCAATTTATTTTTTGATAACAAAACTCTCCGGTTGACATCTTTTTTTAACTAGAGGTTCAAAATTGTAAAACTTGTCTCTTTATCCGTGAGTAAATGTACGACTATCTATATCTTATATTCCTTGTATTACACTCTTGTGGGATTATATAACATTGTCGTGTTTGAAACTTGAAAACCAACATAAATGAGTACTTGTTGCTTGTAAAAGATTGAAACAATTTGTTAAAATTGATAAAACTGAAAAGTAAGTTGGATAAATCAGGGAAAAAATTGAAAGTGTAATTACTTTATTGATAAAAATTACAAAAAATGCATAAATTTTGAAAAAGAAAATTAATTGTATGTTAGCGAAAATACTTTATTTCCTTTAAAAAAAATTCATCCATAGTTCATACAAATATATATATAGGGAGCGGTTCAAACGAGAACTGTTTTTTGTACAAGAACTGCGAGAATCATTTCTAGCAAATCATTTAATTTTTTGTCTTTTTTATTTATTTTAAAAAGGAAAGGGTAGTATGGACATTTTTACATTACCCCCGTTTTTTAAAAACTAATATATCCATCAAACGAAAATGTGTTAAATTACGAAAAATATATCAAATTAACGAGAAAATTATGCTTTTTAATTTGAGACTGATCTTACTATATTTTTTGAAAAAAAAATTCGCGTTTGCTGAAGTTTTTTTTCCAGTACAACTAGACATGTGCACATGTGCATATCTACATTTGTGTTAAAAAAAACTAGATGAATCTACGCATGTGTACATGTGTAAATATTTAAACATGTGCATAATATACACATGTGCACATGTCGAGCTGTACTAGAAAAAAACCCAGCAAACATAAAAAATTTCGAAAAAATATAGCAAGATTGGTCTCAAATTAAAGAGCATAATTTTCTCGTTAATTTGGTATAACTTTTGTAATTTAACACCTTTTTGATTGATGTATATATTAGTTTAAAA
>JAUEJL010057927.1:0-19120 GCA_032274825.1 Drosophyllum lusitanicum | reverse complement strand
TTCGTGTCGATTTCGTGTCAACCCGCTTTTGACCCGTTTCGGGTTCGTGTCACTTTTTTCGTGTCGGGTTCGGGTCGACCCAGAAATTGCCAGCCTTACTCATATGTACAGTCACACATATAGATATACTTTCACCTAACTTTATGCAAGGGTATATTATACTCAAGTACAATCAATTTTGTCTAATTAGTTATATTATATATAATGAATTTTTTATTTACAAAATAACACAACCAATTTTTATAGTCTTTTTATTGTATGTAACTTATTGTATATTAGAATTATGAGAAAGTTTTTTGTATAGAATGAGAACTAAAAATTAAACATAGTAAAATGTTATCTTGTATACAATGAAAATATAATAAAAGTTGATTTTATTGATTTTACGGAAAAAAACGTTGATTATATACAATGATGATCAAAACAAAATTTATTGTATTTTTGATACAATTGGTATGTTTGGCGGGAGCTTTTCAGAGCTGGAGCTTTTACTTTTTAGAAAATAAGTTTCACTAGCTCTGTTTGGTTGTAGGAGCTTGAGCTTTTATTTTTAAAAAAATAAGCTCCAAAAAGCTCCAAAATAAAAAGTTAAAGTAGCTTTTAAGAGCTGTTGAGAGCTTTTAAAACGCAAATTACATAAATAACCTTTGATTAATTTTGTTTTTTATTTAAATGTTTATTTTTGTGTCCTTTTCTGTCTTTTTACATTTTTAAGCTATAGTTACAACTACTTTGCCAAACACTTTCGTACAAATAAAACTCCAGCTTTCAGCTTTAAGAAAAAGCTTCAGCTCTAGCAACTAAAAGCTCCAGCCCCAGCTCCAACTTTTAGCTAGCTACGCCAAACGTACCCTTTAATTCTTCTAAAAACAAGTCAAAGTTACATTTATTTTAAAGTTGAATAGCATTTATCCAGAATTTATAGACTACGCTAAAATATTACTATACCATACATTTACAAAGAAAAAAACACTTTTATAATATATATTAAATAACAAGTTTATTAACCAAATGCGAATTTGCCGGATTGGTAAAGGCTAGATTTGTTAGGCGGTAGGCGGGGGTTCGAATCTAGAATTTTTTATTTTGTCACTTTGTCTTTTTTTAATTTTGTATTCTTTTTAACACTTTTCAACTTAAATAATTTCTTAAAAACATGGATTCCGATTTTTAACCCTTTTTAACTTTTGTATTTTTTAACCTTTTTTAAACTTTTATTTTATTAAAACATCGTGTGTACCTTTTTTTTTTGCTTAATTTAAATTTCATAAATATTTTTTTATAACCCTATGTAAACAATATTTAATATATTTATTTATTTAAGAATTTTATTCAAGGATAAAAATAACTTAAACTCTATTTCGATTAAACTTTAAAACTTTTTTTTATATTTTAACTTTAAAGTTTATGCTTATTTTGTTGACACAATTAACCTTTATTCTTGAATTGTTTAAGCATTAAAGTTTAAGTTAATTTGATTTAACCATTAAACTTTACTTTTAGAATGGATCTTATGTAGGTATGCATCATATTATAGTTTGATCGTTTGGCCAAGGTGTAAATAAGTCGTTATAGAACAACCGGAATTTTTTACGTTGCAACTTCTGTCTTTTTTTGGTAAATATTATTAAATATGTGTTATTATTTATATTTTACATACTAGCAAATAAGTTTTTTATGGAAAAAAATGTAACATATTTCAAAATAAAAGTTGCACTAACTCACTAATAATATGTTTTCTTAATCAAATAAAAGATCACATGAATTTCGTGCATTATTAATATTTATATTTATTTAAAGGTAAAATCATTCGAAAAAAATGAAGGTTTAAATAAATAAAGCTTAGTTTTTTATGACGGAAATAATGTTTAAGTATAAAAAGTAAAATAACTTAATACTTTGAAATGTTAGGTGTTTTGAAAATAAAATGTACATGTTAAACCAAAATAATCTTTCAATTTTAGAGTTAAACAATTTTTAGATAAAGTCAAAAGATTAAATCACAATAGTCTTAAACTCCAATGATAATATAGTCAGGAAATAAAGTTTAAATGATAATTAAACCAAGATAAAGCTTTAATTGTAAGGACTAAACCATATTAACCTTTTTCGTAAGGAGATTAATTAAGAATACAAAATTATGTCATTATCGCTTTCGTTTTTAGTTTTTCTTAAGTAATATATTTATGTACTTTTTTTACACTTGTGCTCTTATAATTTTTTTCTTTGTATTTCTTATATAAACAATATTTGTTATATTTAATTATGAGGTTCAACAACTACGGTAAATTTTTTAATAAAAAGTTATATTATTATTATATATATTTTCTAATAGCTATATTATTAGTGTATATTACTCACTTTTCATGTGTCTTGTAGGATGATTATGTTTAAAGAAACAATAACTCAACTCAAGTATTTCTACTTTTTCCACAAACTTTATATTAATTATTTACTATTATTATTAAGTTAATATGGTCTTAGTGTATTATGCTACTTAAAGTGGTTTTTCTTTCAAAAAATTTAAACTTGATGGGTAAATTTAAATTTTTTGAAGATGAAAAGTCAATATTTTATCTATAACATTTGAAATCTCTTTTGACTCTTTTTTATTTCAATATTCTTGCACCGTATTAGAACCCTAATCCTGTGATTATTTTTTTATCACGCGTTTTATTATTTTTGGATGTGTTTTTATTAAATTATTAATATATTGTCATGTGGATCAATCTAATACTATGATTTATTTTGATAATAAAAATTTACATTCATAAAACCCGGCGCAACGCACGGGCTATAAAATCCAAGTTGTGAACAAAATTACCAATATTCATCTCTCTGAAATGATGACTTATAATCCTTAAATTGGGTGAGAATAAAGGAACCTCTTTTACTAACATTGTGTTCCTCAGTTATATATGGAAAAAAAATGAAATGATAGAAAATTAATTGAAGAAAAGAAAAGAAAAGAAGAGAAAGGAAGATGTTTTTGTCTTTAAGTGTTTCTGAGTTCGAAAGAAAATAAGAGAAGCGAAATTTGAAGTGTTATTTGATTTCCTTTCAAAATCTTCCTTACTTTGGGAGGAAAATCAAAAAAGAAAATAAGTGATAATTTTCCTTCCAAAATATTTTTTTTTTCTCTCCTAAAAAACTTGAAACACTACTAAAGTTTATTTTCCTTCTTAAACCTTCTCTTTTCTCTCTTAAAAAACTTGAAACACAACTCAGGAACACAGTATAAAGGTAACAAGCTACCAAAAAGAAAATATATATTTAAGGTATAATGATTTCTAGACACTTTATTATTATAAAGGCAAGAAAATAATATAGATAAACTGAAAAGGAAAATTAGACATAAGTATTTCAAAATAATATTTTTTCAGGCAAAAGTAATTATTAAATATGTTATCCTAGTTAATAGTCCCATGTTTGAAAATAAGAAACCTTTGTTGTTACTAAAATTATCCTTAGTTTTAGTTTCTGGAAATATATTTAAGTTATTAATTTTTTGTTATTATGGGTATTCGAGATTTCTTTTATTTTCATTCCCATTTACTACGTTTTAGTATGCCTAATAATGATCTATTTATTGTGATACAGACGATTTAAATATGAAAAGATTGTTGTACTTGTGTCGACTGTTTTTCTTTTTTTCTTTTTATTTTATTTTTTTATTTTTGTATATTTATAAATTTAACAATGAAATGATTCACATGAATCTATCTGTACAGTGATTATATTGTTAGGAGGTATAGAGTGCAGAGGTAAAATACGTGAAAATACAACAAATTATGTCGAAATTGTCATTTTATACAACCAACTTTATTTTGTATCTAAAAATACGATCAACTTACAAATTTGTGTCATTGTATGCAATTGGTAACCGCTTTTTCTTTAATTTTTCAGTTTTATTCAGTTAATATATTTATATCGTAAAATGGTTGGAATGGATTGAAAACGAGTTCATAATCTCATTTAGAGCATTTTGATGCAATCTAGAGGTAAAAACATCAAGTTTTTAGAAAAACTCATAAAATAGAGAGTAAGAAACTCATTCTTGAGCTTGTTTCCCGTATATGGAAGTTGTTGTGAACCAATGACCTATAAGTAAATCTGTAAACTATAAATTTATGATATCATAAGAATGAGAGAATATAAAAGAAAAGTTATTTCAAGTAGAATTTAAATAGGAGTCGCAACTTTTAGTAAATCAAACTATACAAATAGACCTTATTGGTCGTGTATGAAACATCGTGCTTAAATAGTATCCGTTTCTTTATTTCAAGCATCCTAAGGACACAACTCTTCGGTAACGGATTAATCCCAAAAGACACGATCATAGACAGAAAGGTGCATCCAGACGACATAACTATTCTCAAATAGGTGTCACATGTTCTCGCGGAAAAGTTTGGAAGTATTTGATGGATAAGCTAGGTAAGTCAGTTGGCTGGAATAACGGAATATACAACTAGCTAACATATTTTCTAGAGGGTGCAACGCCCTTAACCTTTACCATTCGTCGGATCTGCCTTTATGTTAGCTTATAAGAATGTGTGTATTGTACCTCCCAACTTGTACAAAGCTTGACATGAAATTCTTCTAGTAAGTCTTAATTACTGAAATTTTTAAATGCGAAAAAAGCATTAACAGTGACAAAACTGTTGACATTTCACTAATCGAATTATTGAATTACATAAGGGATTCCCCCCTCTCTTTTTCTAAATGAAAATACACCTAAAAGCTCAGTTTTCTCATTTATGAATGTATGATTATATCATATTTTCAATCTAATATGAAATTTGAAATATAAATATTTAAGAGTAATAGTTAATCTAAAATAAAATTAATTTAATTTATACATTCATAAAAATTAAGAAAATTTAAATGCAAATATAATTGCCTTATTTTGTCTCCTCTTTAAGCGATTTGGCTCTCAAATTGATGATTTTTAAGCTCAAGTTGGTAAAATTTGAAATTTTTTACTCGTTCTAATAATTTTTTTTTTCAAGAATGCGTGTTTTTGTAATTTTCCTAAAAATGCATTTTATAATAATTTTCGGACGCTAAATATAGTAGATTTAATACTACAAAGTACAAACTAAACTAATCCAATGACTCGATGATCCATCTGAACTAACTCAAGACCTATCTGATATGCCAATGATTAAGTTCATAATGAACTCAACCCAGGCCATCAAGCCTTAATTGGCTACCTAACCTGTTTAATTAGGGGGTGTTTGTGTAAGATTCATGTCATTGTTAAATACTTAAATATACAAAAATGAAAACACTCGACACAAGTACAACAATCTTTACCTCTTAAATCGTTTGTATCACATAAATTGATCATTATTAGGCATATCAAAACGCAGTAAATGGGAATGAGAAACAAAAAGAAATTATCAAATGTATGCTCATCGACTTTCACACGAAGGGACCGACACCTTTATCCCATCCATGTCATTCAAACCCCTTGGGGCTGGAAAGAAAAACCAGCGAATAAAGGAGAGATACCATGTTTTCCTAGATGTTGATGGGTTTGTCATAAGTGGCCATGGCAGCTTCCTTCAATGCCTCACTCAATGTAGGATGAGCATGACATGTTCTTGCGATATCCTAACTTGAGGCATCATAAGATATTGCCAAAGCCGCCTCGTGGATTAATTCTCCAGCGTTTGAGGACATGATATGGACATCCAATATCTTATCTGTTTCTTTCTCAGCTATCACCTTCACCAGCCCTTCTGCATCATCAATAGACTTGGCCCTGCTGTTTCCCAACATGGGAAACTTACCAACTCTGTAAGCCACCCCAAGTTCCTTCACCTGTTCCTCTGTCTTTCCAACAGATGCCACCTCAGGATGTGTGTAAACGACACCTGGCACCTTATCATAGTCCACATGTCCTTCCTTGCCAGCAATGAATTCAGCTACTGCAATACCGTCGTCTTCAGCCCTGTGAGCCAACATAGGTCCAGGAATAACATCACCAATCGCATAAACACCTTTCACATTCGTAGAGAATTTTCTGTCTACTGGGATTCTACCAATCTTGTCAGTTTCCACTCCAATTTTCTCCAAGTCCAGTCCGGCAGTGTAAGGGTTTCTACCAGCAGAAACAAGAACCACATCAGCCTCAAGCACGGTTTGATCACCACCTGCTGATGGTTCAACGGTCAACTTCACTATATCTGAGCTAGTGTCAACGGCTACCACTTTGGTCTTAAGCATGAACTTCATCTTTTGCTTCTCGAGAGACCGTTGGAACTGCCTGCGGATCTCACCATCCATTGAAGGGACAATATCTGATGCAAATTCAACAACTGTGACCTCTGAACCAAGCCGGGCCCACACAGAGCCCATCTCCAAGCCTATATACCCGGCTCCAATGACAATCAGCTTCTTGGGGATTTCCGTTAAAGACAAGGCTCCAGTTGATGATACTATTCTCTTCTCATCAATGGTTATCCCGGGTAATCCTTTGACATCAGAGCCAGTAGCAATTATAATGTTTTTGCCTTTCACTACTGTATTCTCCCCCTCAAGGGTCTCAACAGCGATTTCAGAAGGAGATAGGAATTTCCCTGCGCCTTTTACATAGCTTACTTTGTTTTTCTTGAAAAGGGCTTCCACACCTTTTGTTAGATTAAAAACGGCTTTATCCTTTTGGCTCATCATGGCAGCAAGATCAACCTCCACATTATCACACTTTACACCATGATTTGCAAATTTATTTTTCGCTTCATGGTACATGTGAGAAGAATGAAGAAGTGCCTGAATATAAAGAGAACAAAAGAATTCAGAGTCAGCAGCTAGCTCACACAAACACAGGGTCAACTAGTTGGACTTGGGATCTATCTTGGTGACAAGTAACAACCATCAAACAAATCTAAATTTAACTAATGTTTGTTCTCTGAATGCGCAATTACAGTTGTCAGAACTTATTTCCAATAACCCCTGATCATCTTCTCACTATATGATCCAAATGAAGTAGATGCCTTGGAGCTTTGGTTTTCGACTAAACATTTTCGACATAACAATTCATCTACTGACCCGTTCCTATATTATCACTGCTTAACTTACGAATAAATATTTACTCAAATTTTAATAAGATTGGACTAAAATAATATTCATCAACATCAATATAGAAAACCTTAAGCTATTCAATTGTTCAAGTCATTCTGATGCACTGTAGTTCACAAGATCAAGTTGAAGTTGCAATAAACAGCATCAACTTTCATATAAATTTGCAAATTAAAAGTCAAACCATACCATCAAAGAAGCATAACACACATATACACGAAAACTAGATCTGATCATTTCATATCAAATTCATATTACTTAAAAAAATATATATATTAAACCCTAGCAAGTAAAAATAAACAATCAAAACAGTAAGACCGACCTTGGAAGGGATACATCCGACGTTGAGGCAGGTACCACCAAGGGCACCGCGTTTCTCAATACAAATAGTTTTGAGCCCTAGCTGAGCAGCCTTGATCGCCGCCACGTATCCGCCGGGACCTCCGCCGATGACAACGACGTCGTTTACATCAGATTCCGAGGCAAATCCTCTAGTGAAGGTGGTTGAAAGAGAGAAGGAATATCTCAAGGCATCTGAAGAGAAAGTATTGCTGAAGAAACTCGTCGCCTTTCTTCGAGCCAAATTCGCCATCGCCATTCTCCGAAAATTTGATCAAAATTGACTATGATTTGATTCAAAGAAGACAGTGAATTAAATATAGCTGTTCATCAGCAGCCTCTTTCTGCTTTATTAAATTTTATATTATATTTATAATAATTGTAATTATATTATTGCATGTATTTATTTATTTATTCGGGTTTTTGTGACTTTTACCGATGTGGAATCAGGTGGAGAGGCGGTCTAGCGTAAGAAAGTTCTTGGTTGATAATCAAACTTTATTTAACCGGTTATTTTTAATGTTTGATCTGATAATAAAGTCAAAATTAAGCTTTTTTTACTAGATAAAGTCAAACTAGAAATCACTAAGAACACACACGCATCAAAATTCTAAACTACTTTTTCGACCACCGCTCCCCTTGCAACCGTTCTATAACACAAGAAATATTTTTAGACATTCAAATGGTTCTTCTCAAGTCTTTAAAATTGCCAGCAATTTCGTCCCTTTATATATTTTATGATAATATACTGTCCTATCAATGAGTAACAGTTTCTTTCTACATCATCTCTTTTACGCTGGGCCTTCGGCAACCTTGTGGAATCCTGCTCTTGGTTACTGCCATATGGGCTATCTTTGTTAATAAAGAGAGACCCGAGACAAAGAGATAGAGAAGTGCGATAAAGTGGGTGGTCTGGCGTAGAGGGATGATAAGGTTTAATTATGAGTAATTAGGTTTTAAGCGCTTTAGCACGTAATATGTTTATTTTGAAACAAAATCACAAAGTTTGAATTTCAGAAAATAAAAAGCCAAAGTTTGTGACTTTTACCCTAAAAACGAACTCTTCGTAATCTTATATTTTCTTTGACGTTATATAAACCAAATCCAAAACTCTAAGGGTTAGTTTGACGAAAGAGGCTGGGGCTGAGGCTTATTAATTAATAATCTCAAACCCAAGCCATAAGCTACTTGAAAAGGCTTATATTTTTTGGGCTTATGAGGGATTATGTTTTTAATAATCCCCTCAACATTGTAACACCCGAACAGGGCTAGAAGGCCAGGGATTATGAAAACTAAAATCCCAAGCCCCTATAATCCCCCATAAGCTCGTTGCCGAACACACCCTAATATGTGAGCATGTTGTTGGTTGTTTACGCATATATGTAAACAGGTTATAACCAATAATTATAGATTAATCCAACCACTCTATTAGCTAATAAGTTTATACCAAAAAAATTAGTTAATCAAACACTCTCTTAAACAAATTTAAAGACAAAAGCCAAAAAAATTATTCTAAATGACTATAAAACGTTATTAAGAGTGTTAGGGGTGAAGGGTTCTCTGCTGATATATGGCAATTTAATTTGTGTTAAGGGGAGAAGAGTCTAGATCTTGCGATATATAAAGCGCTATTGTAAAGAGAAAGACTTATATTATCTTGCGATGACTAAGTATAGAAATCTATGAATACTAGAATTGTATTCCCGTAATGCAGCAGCGACATATATTTTTTGCTCGACAAAATGTCCATTTTCGAAACAGGGGTGTGTTTCTTTTCTAAATTATACCGGGTCAATAAAATTTCACATTGATTGGTAAAATCAAACAAGAGTGTTGGTATTATAACTCTGTTTTATTTAACTTATTACCCATTTAAAAAAATTCAGGAATTTTATAAATTTAGGCTGTATGTTATTTAGATTTATTAGTTGTAGTTATATGTACATAATTTCTAATAGTTAAGTTCAAATGTTTTCTATATGATAGAATATTTAATTATATGAAAGGTTCAACTTTTCAACTATGATTTTCATGATTTATTTAACTTTCTATAGTTCTCGAGTGTGTTGTAATTCTTTATACAAGATGCATAAAATATTTGTATTACTTAAAATTAAAAAATTAAGACTTTTAGAAGAGAGAATGTTAAATGCATTATATATTAGTATTAGTATAGTTAGAGATAACCATTAAGTAGTAAGCACCCATAAATCACTCATTAAACTATGGACATTAATGAAGATGAGTGAGTCTAGAATTGTTATTGACTAACTATGCAAGCAGGGACAAAAGGTATGAATGTCATGGTTATAATTATGTTGTGCTAACTAAACATTCTCATCCATGGTTATTAATGGGTTGTGCTAATTAAACATTCTTCTTTTTTTAAAGTTGCTAGCTTCAGGTGAGTTGGAGTAAAAGCGACCTGCTTGCTATGTTGTACCAGAATCAATTAAAGAATAACTAGCATTTTTCCTTAATGATGAGTTTTAATTATTAGCTTGTTTCAACTTCCCCTTATTATCATATATATTTTGGAGATCAAGGCATTATCTCTTACACATGCATGCCTTTCAACCATATGTTACACGATTAACTATCTTTATGTTAGTCGTGAGATCGGTAGATCAGAAATTCCTATAATGAGTTACTAAAAAAGTCATGCTAAACACGTCACCCCATCACCCAAAAAATAAGAAAGTAAAATCAAAGGTAACGAGGAAGGGTAACATTTGGGTGGCAGCCCCACATGTGAGTGATATCATCTATGGGATGAATTCAACTAAAAGGGTTATAAGGGTTGTGTTGGGTTGGAGGTATAAGGCGGTGTAGGGTAGGAAAGAGAGCATAACTTTTTGTTTGTTGGTTGGACTGATAAGGGAACTCTTTCTTTATAGAGCGCGCGTACACACACTTAGATATATAAAATAATGTTATGATCAAAGTTAGGTGGTGTATTTTCAAGGAGAATTGCTTGTTGTATTAAGTTGGAAGTTAGAAGTTTGGATGTCCCTATGATTTTGCTATTGTTGTTTTGCGTAGAGTCTAGTGAATCGGTTTTGGTAAGCCTCATAGTCATTTCTAGTAAGATATGTGGTTTTTGTAAGGAGGGTAGTGCGGGTTGGGGCAGACATGTTGCTGTGCACTTTTATACAAAAAGGAAACACAGAAAATTGTTATATGATGATGCTTTTGCAACGTGATTTGGGAACTTAATCGGTCTAGTTTGGGTTGATGATACAAGGGGGTGATGGGTAGTATGATTGATCAAAACCTCGTTTTTGGATGATGGACAAGTGCATTTTGAACTCCTTGCGGTATTTGTATCAAATATAGAAAATTAATAATGAGGAATTGATGACATCATATAGCATTTGCGTCAGTTAGGATGTGTTGTGCGTTTATGTAGTTTTAAAATTGCCTTTTGGCTTAGATCGTATAGAAATGTACGTTGAATGTGGTGGTGATGATTATTAAAAGTTATATTATGTTGTTCAAAAACTCAGAAATTATATTGTGGTGCCTATTTTTGGTATGAGACAACATCTCTTAAATAATTCGATCTATGGACGAGTTAAGCTACTCGACATAAGAAAAAGGTAGGAGTCTTGACTACAAGAAATTGCTTTTAGACTAATGATAAACGTCTTAATCTTAACACGTATTATGACTATAAGAAAGGTCAAACTTAAATGAAAGTGTTTGTTTTTAAAAAGAGAGAAAATTGAAATAAAAGTTTTATATGGAAAGCAGAAAAGAAAGTTGACTTGGTAATGAAGGCACATGTTTTCTTTGCGTACATTCCAATCCAACCCAACCCAATCCAGACGTACTAGAAGGTTGAGTTGAGAAGCCAAGTTTGACCCGCCGGAAATGGAAACAACTAATAACAATTTTAACTTCTGGATAAATAATGAATATCCTTCCTTTAAAACTCGACATTGACTTGTAAAATTCGTCAACCTTACATCATCTTCTTCTCCTAGTCAGTCGGTGCATGCCTTTTCAACCCTTAAATTAGTTAATTTTGATGTTAAATATATTATAGTTTTTTGAAATAAGAATTACACTAATTGCCACCTACTTTCATCCACTTTCCAATTCTTATAACACATTTGATTAATACCATATCGATTATAGGGGTGAGAGGTTAATTAATGTAAATAACATAAAAATACAACAACAAACTAAACGTCCATCCTCTCTCCCCTCTCTTTCTTTCTGCTTTGGTGTCCCAACCCCACCCTCCCATTTCCGCACCAACTCCACCGGCACCCCGTATACATTAATGATTCTGGTACTTTATAGTTGGTAGGATGAAGTTCGAGGATATATTATATTTCATGTTCGTATCACTCTATCAACAAACATTGGGATCAAATGAATGAACGAATCAAAAGATGACAAAAATAAACCATCAAGGAACAAAAATGCTCTCTATTCATTAAATGATTCTGGTACAAAATTGCAAGCAGGCTGCTTTTTCTCTAACTCACCTGAAGCAGCCCCAAAAACAGAAGAATGTTTAGCACAACACAATAATAACCACCACATCCAATAAATGAATCGAATCGTATTCACATATGGGATAATCTCCTAAGCTGTTTTACACCGCCTTAAAACAGACTTGCGAGCTTATTAAAGGCTTCTTCCTAAACAACCTCGAATTTGGATATTGGGTAGGCTTAGGAGGAGTTTGAGAAGAGAAGCAAACAACAATTGCAGTAATATTATCACTTGTGTGAAGGCTTAACGCTTGATTTACAAGTTCTATAGCAGACCGTTGTGGGTCGTTATGCTGCCTTAGTTGACACCTAACAAGGGTTACGGCTTCTTGATTTGACATTACATCCCAAAGTCCATCACATCCAATGATCATAAATTCATCATCTTCACACAACATCATTTGTCTCACTTCTGGTTCCGCAATCAAAGGTGATTTGGGTGATGAGTTCATCTTCATGTGCCAGTCTCCAAGGGCTCGTGTGACAGCAAGTTGACCATTTAGGTACCCATCTTGGTCAAAGTAACCACCTAATTGCTCTACTCTTTTCTTTTCTTGTAAACAAGATGACGGTCTGTGATCTTGCGACATTTGTTTAGCAACACCTTTCCTACATAGGACTGCACGACAGTCACCAGCATTGGCTATTACTATATGCCTTCCCATGATTAAAACAGTTAAAGCTGTTGTCCCACAAGAATCCCTCACACTGCATTCATCAGCTAGGGCCTGGTCAGCCAGTAAAAAAGCTTTGTAATGAGAATCTTCTACTTGCTTTAAGAACAATTCATCTACTATATCTGAAGCTGACGCTGAAGCTGGTAGGTGTAAATGTAGATCAGAATCCTCAAAGAATAATCTCATGGCATGTTGTTTAACATAAGCTGCTGCCTCAGATCCCCCATGACCGTCAAATATAGCATAGAAGGAACTCGGGAGACCCCACTTGTATTCATCACCAAGATGCTTAGACAGATCATCAATTCTTATGTGTTGGTCCTCATTTGACCGGCGTGGACCAATGTCTGTGTGACTTCCTGACCTGATGCTCGGACTGAACCTTGTTGAAGTAGAACCCACAACCGTTGTTTTAATACTAGCTGAGCAGCTCACAGCCTGTAAAATAAATAAATAAACATTACTTATATCCACAATATAGGCTCCAAATCTGAACGCCATACATCACTAAAATTTTAGGCTGGTCAAACTATCTAATACAACTAGCATGGATGAATATATCCACATAATATATAGCTCCAAACAACCAACATCTTACATCTACCCTCAATATTGAACACAAAAAAGAAAATAATGAATAAATATTTGTAGAGGAAACGAAGGGGAAAAGAATTAACACAAAAAAGACCTGAATTACGGAAACATGGTTTATGCAGAAAAAGACCTGAATTACGGAAACATGGTTTATGCAGGGGCTTAACTGACTCATGCACAGAGCTTGAATGTGCCCAACCTACCATAGGTGGTGATACCTTGGAACTTGGAGCTCCTAGGAAAAAAAAGGCTAACAAACTTCTGCTTCTCCGTCTATTTTCAACTATGCTATGATCGTATAATTTGAACAAACAAGTTTAGGGAGAAATTGTTATACCTTTTTGCTATGGTTGTCTAAATTAAATAGTTGGCAAAAAAAGGAAGGAAGGAAAGAAGCCAAGTCAAGAAGGGTAAGAAAGATATTTGCTGTACAATTTGGTATAGATTGATCCCAAAAATCTCAATTGTATTTACAAAACACAAAACGGCAGGAGATCCCATGATTTTAAGCGTTTATAACTAGTTGACTTCACTACCGTCAAAGCTCAGGCTTAAGAAAAAGTACGTGTTCTATCATCTATAATTAAGAATTCTGTAAGCTTTCAATTCTTTCAATAGATAAGAACATCAGAAATCTATATTTAGAAAACGCCGCCTACTAATAGCCAATTCTGCTTTCTCGTCTGGCTCAACTAGGCAACTAGCGAAAGAGTAAACTCTAACCAGGTATTCATCAAATTGGTGTCGTCTTTGAAAAAGTCAACAAAAACACCAGAGCTCGAGGGCTATTTCAAAATCTCATATTCAATACTTGGGAATTAGAATCGACACAAGGGGACATGAACAAAAATTCCCACACTCGTAGCGTAATAATCATGACATCTTTAACTTGCATTAAACAAGAACCCAGATGAATAAAAACGGATCAAAACATATAAAATCAACAATTCAAGCAAAACCCTAATTGTACGTCAAGAAGAGGGATATTTAGATGGGTAAAATCGTTGACAAGCCCTAATCAACACAGAAAAAGAAAAGATAAACGAATTATCTAAAAGAACAACTTACCGATTTTTCAGAAATCGAGAGAACGTCAATAGACACGGAGGCTGTTTCGGGTGTCGGCACACGGATATTAAATTGGACGGAACATATGCTCTGCTCGCACATCATCTCTGCTGCTTCGGCAATCATCTTTTGATCATTCGATAGTATCATCAATCAAAATCCAAAGTATGTAGGGGTTTCTGGATTCAGCAGGTAACAAAATTTTGTTCAAAGAAATTGGGGAAAATACGTATAATTTTAGGATTAAAGCAAATCTGAAGAAATTAGGGTTTGTTGTGATGTGTGGGTGTAGTTGTGCGTGTATATATATATGTGGAAAACGGGCTGCGTGTAAAGTAGAAGCTACTCAAATAAACGCGGCAGTTCCCATCTTATTTTAATTAATATTACTATTACTATTATTATTATTATTACGTGGTCAATACAATAATCAGATGGAAATATCATAAAATTTAAAAATATATTCCAACCGAAGATATATTTGATATTTAATTTAAAATCTTTCCAGAATTTTTACTTTTACATTTTTTTTAACGACCTTCGAATATTATATTGAGGATTATTTGAGTATCCTAATAATAATCACAAGATATTTATTTCAGGGTAAATTTTATAAGAATATAATAAATTTTGTCTCAGTTATAATTATATAATAAATTTTTTAAACAAAAAAATGTTAATTATATGCAGCGATAACTAAGATATTATATTGTTGTGCATTTTGGCTTTTGTTCTATTAGTTTGACTTTTAATACATACATTTTTTTGATTTTTGATTTTTATAAATTAAAAGACTAAATATCGATGTCGTCGAAAGCAACTTAGTTGTCAACCTAATTTTACGTGGAGTGATGATATATATAAATTCATATATTAACACCAAAGATTTTTTTTTAAAGTTAAAACGTTTATATTCTAAGTTAACTGGCATACACCTTTTTTCTTGAGATTTAAAATATAAATCGTGAAAGTTACATATAAGTACTCAAGTTTTATTGAATTAAGAAATAAGTGAATTTTTATAAATACTAATATAATCTTCTAATTTTCTATCTTCTAATATAAATAAAAAACTAACTTTGATAAAATCTATTAGATATTCCCAACTATTGCATTTAGATAAAAAATTATCAAATCTTAACTTTCCATTTTGAAAACAACTAAAATTTAATTTTGACTGTTCTGAGTCAAAATTTTAACTTTAATTTAAATTAAAAATATTAGAGATAATTTCTTTATGTCCTCATTAAACCCTAATATATTATATTTGTCCACCTTAATTTATAAATATCATATTTACCCTTTATAGCATTTCAAATATCATATTTAACACAAATTAAAATTTTATTATTCAAAAATATTTTATAACCATTTTAATTTGTTTAATTATAACCAATAAATATTTAACCATATTTTTCTCTTATTGTAACAACAACGATTGATAGTTTGTACAACAAATACAATCATTTCTCTTCGTATTATGATACTACGTTTCTACCGTCATATCTGCTCTCCCCTTCGATTGACGTTTTCACCGCTGGTCTCATTGTAGACTCCGTTTGTCATCATTTTTTAAATACCCATTCCATTCGTGCTTTTTAATTATTTAATATCTTTTTATTAATATTTACTATTTTTTTAAACCAATTCATGTATCATATGGATATATAATCTAGTGAACAAATATTTAACTAAGAAACTAAAGGAAAACAAAAATATTTTAATTCTTTATTAAATAATATAACATATTTACGTTAAAAAAACATTATATCTAAATAAATAAAGGAAACTTATAAATACTTCAAGCCGTCAACTGTCTTAGGTTGTGTTTAGCAGGAATAAATTTTTCTGTTTTTAATTTTCTGTTTTTCTGTGAAAACGGTTGAGTTTTTATTTTCTGAAAAAAAATTGAAAACGTGTTTAGATGAAGGGGGGAGTTTTTCTTTTTCAGAGAAAAAATATAAAACATGTTTAGTTGAAGTATTTTCTTGAAAAAGTATGGGAATTTGAAAAAATTTAGGAGTTTGGAAAAATGTGAAAAAGAAAGAGGGTTTTTTATTTTCTTGAAAAAACGTGCAAGTGCACATGTTAACAATAAATCAAAAACCAACAAAAACCAACAAAAAATAAAATAACTTGCAACTTGTAAAGCAAGTTGCATATTCCATATTTGCATAAACGAATAAAATTTGAAAGTTTGTTGTATTTTTATATACAAAATAAAGTTATTTTCATATAATGACATTTTTGACAAAATTCTTTGTATTTTCACGCATTTTGCAATATTTAGAATTATTGGAGAGCTAAGAAATTTCATGACATGTTAACAATAAAAACCGCAAATTATCAAAAAAGGTAATATAATTATTGAAATTTGTCAATAATAATAATTTGTACTTTCTTGTGTTGAGAAAGAATTCTAAAACTTATTTTGTTATAAAAAATTTGTAAAGTTTTTTTGCATAAAAAATGTTTGTATATTTCAGTTTAAAAAGGTATCATGATATGATAAAAATCAAGGTTATCAAAGGACTCTATAACAAATTAAAATTTGTAATCTTTTTGTTGCCACAAAAAATTACATATCACATTTATTAACAAATTTTGATAGTTATGATACATTTTCTTGACAATTTATCATTATAAAAATGAAAGTACAGCCTCAAGGGTAAAGAAACGTGTGTTTTCACTTTTTGATCAAAAAATCGTAAATTCTCCTAATCTTAATCATTAAGTTTATTTAATACAACTAGTTAAAAAAAGCAAATCATAAAAACAAACAATTTATGCTCTTAACTGTCATAAAGGTATCATTTAGAAAGTTGGTATCTACTATTATGACGTTGAACATCCACTAGTAGGTTGTTACCAGTTAAAAATTAAAGACGGTTTCATATAGTTACTACTGGAATTCAAAACTTGTTTATTTTATATAGGTTCACATATTTTTAATTGTAATAGTTTATTTTGTATAGTTAATTGGGTCACGTTTTGTTGGTAAATACGAGCAGAAAATATGGAAATTAATAGTAGAAAACAATTTTCTATATTTTTTTAAACTCTTTAGCCCTACGTTTTTAGTTTAAAAACCGGGATAGAAAGTCTGCTTTAGACCCGGTTGGAACCTCCTTCAGACGCAGTGTTTAACATGGGTTAAAGACTATTTAGTCCCCCTTTTTTTATGGGGTTGATTACCCATATTTAGTCGCCCCCTCCCCCAACCCCAAAACTGGGGTTAAAAGCTTAAAAAAACCGAGGCTAAATGTGTTTTTTGTTGTAGTGATGTCGTCTTCTAAAAAAACGTTTATTATGTTTTGGGACCGTCTTTAAAAACGTTTATTTTGCATAAAAAAACCGTTCTCATTTAAATACTTCCATACATACATCAATCTCTTATTCATTTACAAGTTTTAAAATGTTATTAGATCTTAATCATAAAAATAATAATTTTTTTACATCTTAAATCAGTAAAATTAAAATGTATTAAAAGAACTTTTTAAAAAAACAAACGACTGGTAAGTAACACTTGTATTATTTCGTTAATTTGATTTAAACATGACATATGCAAAGCTAAATGTTAGGTAAAAACAATATTCTAATACTTACTTTTTCGTGTACTTTTTTTTAAAAAAATAAAAAATTGGATACTCTTAATAAGAGTTTGATTATTGATTAAATACCTTAATTTATGAAAATGTCATTTAAAAAACAATAAAAAATAACGCAGAGTAATGACTTTTTTTCAATAAAAACAAAACCGTACATAGTTTAAAAGTTAATTAAGCATTAAAAAAATTGACGTTAGGTTAAATTACCGTTATCTTCGATCAATAAGTAAGATATTGGACGATGACATGAAGCCCATTACTCTTAAAAAGTTTTTGGGTGGATACACTGACTCGGATGAAAGAAATTAAAGTCCTAATTAACTTGTTCATTTTATACCTACTTAAGGAATTTAATTAGAGGTGTTAAATTTTTGTATTTATTACGTTAAAAAAAATATGATTATGTTGTTTTCTTTATTGCATATGTGATTTTGGAGAGGTAGGGAATTAAATTAAATTAAAATAAATAATATAATTATTTAAGTTTAATATATGCTCTATCCACGTATTATAACAAAAAAATTCTTTGATTGTATATAATTTTTTAAAACTTGTCATTTTTTTCCATCATAATCGGAAGTATGGTGTAACACCTCGTCCACACTATGTTAATTGTTTAGGGCTTTTAAGGAATTGAATTCCGAGTTTCTTGAATTGTTCGAATCGAGTTGTTTGAGTTTAACAAATTTTATCCCAATTCGAAATTCGATTCGAATTCGTATTACTACTAGTAAGACTGATTTCAATTCAGATTTTTGAATTCGGTTCAAATTCGAAATAAACCAAGTTTAGCTAACTTGGTAGATTTGTTCCAATTTTTAGAAATAAAGTAATTACACCTATATATATATAAGGTAGGGTTCAAATGAGTACTGTTTTTCGTACGAGAACTGCGAGAATCAATCTTGACCCTTGATTAAAATAAATCAATGGCTAATAATTTTTACGGCTAATGATTAGCTTAATAATGACTAATGATTAGCTCATTAATGACGTATTAATGAGAGGTATTTTGAGCAAATCAAGCTTCACACATTAATGACGGCTCACCCGGACGCAATTCACGGTTGGGAAAAACATATAAATGACCAAAATACCCCTATTAATGAGTCATTAATGATATTACAAATAGTTCTAGTACGAAAAACAGTTCTCGTTTAAACTTTTTCCTATACATACACACACACACACACACACACATATATATAGGCAAAAGTTCAAACGAGAACTGTTTTTCGTACGAGAA
>JAUEJL010057916.1:0-19121 GCA_032274825.1 Drosophyllum lusitanicum | reverse complement strand
CCAAGTGGGTTCAATTCTCTCTCTCTCTCTCTCTCTCTCTCTCTCTCTCTATATATATATATATATATATATATATCATCGCTTGTAGTACTAAATGTTTCATAATTTATTTGATGTTCACATGATAAGTCCTTTTTATAGCTATGTAGCTTGATTCCAAGCCCACTGGGAGAGGCGACAGTTGATTGTGCAAGACTTCCTTCTATGCCGACTATTTCGTTTATCATTGGTGATAAAGAATTTGAACTCTTTCCACATGAGGTATATCACATATATGACAATTAGCAAAACTTAAATAACTAAGTGATGAAATGACTAACATATCCTTCATTTAAAATGTCTATGAGTATTGAAGCACATAAGATATGTACTACTAGAAGCATATATCATATTCCCTCATATATTTAATATTTTCAAGTTGATTCGGATAATGTTCCATGTGATTATTCTACTCATACTCAAAAACCCAAAGATTTAAACACCCTTGTAATATTTTCTTAATTTTCTTATTTTGCAGTACATACTAAAGATTGGCAAGGGTGCCAATGTGCAGTGTCTTAGTGGTTTCACTCCTTTGGATATTCCTCCTCCCCGTGGCCCACTATGGTACGTGTGTCTTTCATGTTTGTATCAAACAACACGGACCCAGGATTTGAAATAGGTGGTAGCACCGCCTCGAAAAAATTGGAATTTACACTAGGGGAGAGCAAAATTTACACTACGCGAACAAAATTGGCTAATGTCCCGTGCCACTACCGGTACAAGCTTGGGTCCGCCCCTGGTATCGAATCCATTTTTTTAACGACAAATACACACTCACTAAACCTACTCCTTAATCTATTCCATTACAAACTGATTTTACCTCTCATTAAAACTATTCAAATTATTATTTTCCTAACTTAATTTTGTAAGGTATATATTGATTCATGTTATGCAGGAAATTAGGTGATGTGTTTATGCGTCGTTACCACACTGTTTTTGATTATGGAAATCTTAGAGTTGGATTTGCAGAAGCTATGTAAACGAGGCGTTAACACTTTAATCAAAGAGCTACATGTTTATGTTAACCTATATATCTTCTTTGGTCTTATTATTTAAAACATAGTGACAAACATAATAATATTAATGTGGTAGATCTCATGCATAAGAGAACTTATATGTAGCTTCCTTGTTAATATTGTTAACATGAAAAACTCTCCACATTTCTAATCATTGATAGTTCATATCTACTGTTGATATTGGTTCTCATAGTAAAAATGGTTTTCAAATCACCAACACAGACATACACACACATGTACTAGTGTGCTACCTGTACAAAGTAGCGGTGACGAAAAATGTATCATATAACACTTCCGTTTAGCAGCATGTCATCTTTCACTCAATATATACTAGGAGAAAACACAACTTGTAACAAGCATGTCGATCATCTTTTGAATGACCACATGTCATCATAGGCGACAACAAAATAGGAATCAATGGTGGTGTTAGAGGGAGATTACAATAGTAGCACTCAGAGAACTTGCAATGAGAATCACTGTTAGTGCCCGCTAGAGAGAATTAATTAGCATTTGCGTGTTTGTTTTTATATATTATGAATAAAGAACAAACATATGTTTATATTGACGTTTATTGTTCAAGTAGGGGTGAGAAACCCGTACCGATTTTATCAAGTATCGAATTTGGTTTAAAAACGGTACCGAAAACCATTCTGAGTATTTATATACGATACTGGTACCGAATACCTATTTTACCTAACCCGTTCGCTACTAATCCCGAATACCAAGTCCCGAGTACCGATTTAGCAATATTTCAAGTACCGAGTAATGGACCAAAAACACTTAGTTGGTACCGGTATCGGTACTGGTTTCTATACGGTTCGGTATTCACCCCATGTTCAAGTGATTGTTTTTAGATTTTGTGTTCGTTTTTTTCTTTACATGTGTTTATATATGTTTGATTGTTTATTCAGTTTTTATATTTGTGAACTTCGATTGTTTAAAAAACAGAAGATTGAATTTATTTTATTTGAAAAACAATAATACTTCTAAAAGTTAATATAAGAGCCATCTTACATAGTTACATGCAACCTTTAAACATATTAAGAGTACAAATTAAGTAGAAGCTTGTTATTACTATAAAATATATTTAACCTTTTCTTTTTCAAAACGATATATTTACAACTTTAACAAAATAGTACCTCATAGTTGTTGGGTTTTAACCGTTAAAACAATTTCAATTTATAAACCGGAACATATGAGTTTTAACAAAAATTTTATTTATGTGAAAATTGAGAATCAAGAGTCACTATAAAATAAAAGGTTTAATTCACCAAAATATATCCAAGTTGTCATGTTTTGCTATTGTATGTATTGAACTTAAAATTTTTTTATTGTGTGTATCGAACTTTTAATTTGTCGTTATTGTGTGTATTAAACTTTCTATTGTATGTACTAAACTTTTACATTTTTTACTTTTTTATGTAACTAAAATAAATACAATAGCAGCGAATTAAAAGTTTGATACACATAATAGAAACTTTTAAAGTTGGATACACACAATAGCAAAACGTGATAACTTGGATACATTTTAATGAACTTAACCCTAAAATAAATGTTATTTAGTGGCATACAAAAAGTGTCAGAAAAAGCCAAAAAAATGCCGCCAAAGGCACCTTTGGCAATCACTAACTCAAAAAAAGTGCCACTAGAAGTGCCAACACTAAATCCTTTTGGTGACACTTTTTTGAATTGCAACCGTAAACTTTTAGGCTTTTAACGACACTTTTTCTTTCACCACAATAAACAAAAGGGCATTTGTGGCATGATTTTTCTACTACTAAATTAAAACAATTGGTAGTCAAAGATCCATACTTTGACACATAATTTTTGTCACAAAAATTGAATTATCAAATTAAATGCGACTATAAATGATGTTGTCACTAGAAAATTTTCATTAACAATATCCTTATTTATTTAGAATATAAATAAAAAATTCATAAAATGTAAAAATCATAATATGATCCATTCAATTAAAAGTTCAATCCTTTACAAATTGTTCCAAATGTTTGGAAACAAACATCTAATAAGTAACATAAGTCCAATTATCAAACATACAATACTAACAAATGTTTGGATAAAAACTCCAAATATCATTGTGCTCATGCACCTCTTTTACATTCCTCAAATGAGATTAATGATACACGTGTTAATTCTATTTGTAGCAATGATCCTAACAATTATCCGTTTAAAAACTAAAGACCTTTCAATATGCAAATAATGAAGGTGATAAATAGTTGTTTCTAACAAATGCTGTTAGTACATACATACATAATTATTAAAAAAAACAAGCGGTAATTCATACAAGCACATCTATATTCACATTTTTAAGAATCATATACGAGTTTGCATTGAGGATATGATCATGGATGATGTTCAATACAATATTAAAGACTCTGTAGTTAATTAATTGTTTGTGAATCCGTTGAAACAGTTATTCATTACCTTCTAGTAAATTTAAACAATAGTAAAAACACTCTTCGGTTAACGTGCTTTAGACCTGTTAACTTACCCACACACATATATCTTTAATCACAAACTACTTTTATTCATTACCAGATATCCATTTTTTAGATAGCATCTATTCATTACATTTGGTTAGGAAATTACCACTTCAGTTAGTAAATAAATATATGAGTTAATTACATTTTTGGTCCTGTGGTTTGCATGAAATTTCACATCTAGTTCTTATGCTTTAATAATTACGATATTAATCCTTATGGTTTATATTTCGTTACAATGTTGATCCTTGGGACACTTAAAAAGACACAAATGACCTTTTCCTCATAATTTATTCTTTTATTTCCACTTTTATTCATTTTAAAAAATAAATTATAATTTCAATTTTGTTAATAAATAACTAAATAATTTTAAAAAATTACAATCATCACTTAATTAGTATTAAACTGTTTAAATGAGTTAAACCACCCACCACCACGGCCTACCACCGCCGGAAGTCTTAAACCACCGCAACTTTCACCATTGAAACCATCACCGGCAACTATCACCACCACCGGCATACATCTACCACCACCCACCATCACCGCCTCCATCCGCCGAAACCATCGCCACCTTGATCGCCTCCATTGAAACCACCATCACCTTCACCGCCACACAAAAATCCGAAGCTTAAACAAAAATGAAAACCCTTGACACACCCCTCTTTACGAACAAATCTAGAAACTTACATGTCAAGCAATTTGAAAATTCTACAAACCTAAAAGAAAATCAAAACAAAACCTAAACAAAAACCCCAAATACCCGCCTGCCACCCAACCGGAAAAATACATAATAAATTAAACCCTAAACAAAGAATAAGGGATGTTTATAGATCTTGAAAAGATGAGATTGAACAAATCCAATTGGAGAACAACCAATAACGAATCAAACCCTAAAAGGAGAAGACGGGAAAAAAATTCAAGCTTTCGAGCTGTTGACAATGGGGATGATGAAGTTGAAGAAGGTAGTGATGGTGGCCGGCGTCGTTGGAGGTGGCAACTATGGTGTCGTTTGTCTTTGAAGGTGGCGGCATGATGGTAGTTGTTGTCGTATGGATTCCAGAGAGAGAGAGGGTAATGGGGACCGACGGGGAAAGGGGAGGTATATATATTTTTTGTTAATTTACTTTTTTAAATAATAAGTATTATTATTCAAAGTAAAAAAAAACGAATAAAAATGAAAAGTGCATTTGTGTCTTTTTAAGTTCCCCAGGGACCAACATTGAAACGAAATATAAACCATAAGGATTAATGTCGTAATTTTTGAAGCATGAGGACTAAATATGAAATTTCATGTAAACCATAAGAACAAAAAATGTAATTAACTCTAAATATATAAATAATTAGATTGCAACTTCACTTGGCAACAACAACAACTATTCATAATAGTTCACCTTCAAATTTGTTTATTCTCAGTTAGGAAAGCAACAATCAGAAATTGATTAGTTTTGAGATTCTTAAGCTTCACAAAAAATTGATCACTTAGCACATACATTCAGATTAGGAAACCAACAGCTAAAAATGAAAAGATATAATTCTTGTAGAAGCTTAGAATGGTCACAAGAACATTGCTATCAAGTTAAAATGAGACCATATGGGGTGTGTTTGGCGTAAGAGGCCGGGGCTGAAGTTGAGGCTGGGGCTGGAGCTGGAGCTGGAGCTGATTAATTTATAATCCCAAGTTCAAGCCATAAGTTACTTAAAAAAGCTTTTATTTTGGGAGCTTATGAGGGATTATGTTTTTAATAATCCCCTCAATATTTTAACACCCGAACGGGGCTAGAGGGCTAGGGATTATGAAAACTAAAATTCCAAGCCCCTATAATTCCCCATAAGCCCGTCGTCGAACACACCTATGTTGGTAAATGCTACCATAAATAGGAAGTTACTACTACTATTTTACAAGATCACGAGATTATTGAAATAGCAATTACTCATTATTCAATTAGCAAATATCAAAAATCAAACTAGTAATACACAATTAGGTAATTAGCAAGGAAGTGATTAGCAATTACAAAGAAATTTTAAAACCTGATATAGTGATATGGCGATCTATGGAAAAAAAATTCAAGCATCCAACCAAGCAAATGATTATTTTTGCCCATTTTTAATTTTCTGATTTTCTATCCTCAACGATTTCGATTCTGAGATAGGGGTTCATTTTATTCGTCCACCGGCACCTTCACAGATTGTTTGATCATGCCTTGTGGTTTTGAATTTTTGATACAAGAATTGCAATTTTTTTTCTTGTGTTTGGAATCAAATCAATCAATAAACAACAAAGAGATGAATAGTAAAAGTGAATACTATTCACAGATGTTACGTATAATCTATAATTGAATGCTACATAATAATGAAATCCAATAACACTTAAAAAAGAAAGAAAATTTACCATATATCATGATAAAGAAGCTTTGTATTTTTGGGCTATTTTGAAGAGCATAATTAATGTAATGCCCCAAATTTTTTTGAAACGTCAAATTGTATATAATCCGAAAATTAAAAACACTTGTATTTGAAACATCAAAATTTGTTAGTGGAAGACTTTTCGATCATGAGCTATCTCTAAAGCCTTGCCGCGGTCGTTCCCTTAAAGAAGAAATAATAATAACAATAAGCATAAAGCTTAACGAACACATTACTTCCAACCATACATGACATCATATATCATTCACATGTAATGCGACATGTACACTTCCCATCGTTTCTTGCGTATTCGCTACCGTAGTAGTCTGTTTTATCGTATATGTCCGTTTAGGACAGTCTCATCATATCTATCACCGTAGTAGACAGTCTGGCATCCCCGGTATAATAGTGACCGGTCTACTCACAACATTCACATAGTGTCAACATTTACATATTTACAAATATTTATAAACCATCATCCGTACATTGTGTAAGTAAGAGTACTCACATGTTGGTGGTTTAATACGTAATACACGTCTACCGGATATCACCTACAAATACGGTTACCATAAGATTAGTAACCCTATCTATACTCGACACTCATTTTCCTCTAAGAAATTCCAAGTTTGGTTTACACTTAACCTTTCCCCGCTTAGGTAAGGTTTTCAATTGCAAACTTTTCAATTCAGGTTTTCAATTACAAACTTTTCAATTCGAATAACCGCCTTGGGTTTCCGATCATGAAGGCAGCAATTTAGAGAATTCCCAAAAGGAACTCAACCTCTCATTTTTGATTAATTTGAAATCCCCCATAGCTTTTTGATTCATAGACCAACCATTAAGGTTCCCGATTAGTTGCCAAACCATATAAGTTTTCTATCGGTCAAATACCTCCTAACTTCTTGATTCATACCCCTCCCGGTGAATTAAGATTTTGGTTTAGGCCCAGTTTACGATTCATTACTTTTATGGGGTTTTTAACTTGAGGTTTGAGTCCAGTTTTCGATCGTGGCACTACCCCTGGAGTTTCCGATTCGCTGATACAGTTTCTGGTTTCTGATTCATCCTCAACTATTGTGTTCTTTTCGATTATCATAGTACAATCCTCAAGGATTTCTATTCCCAAACCTGGTTGCATTTTATGATTCATACCATATAAATCCTGTTTTGGTGTTCTAACTGTCGGTCCAATACACAACAAGGTTTCCATCAACATTCAATCAAATCATAAATTTCAAAACGCTTTATACCGAAAATGTAGTTAAACAAACTCTTAAATGTTAATTGCAAATTCTAACCGGTTTCGATGGTTCAAAATTCGATTTAACCTACTCGGTTTTTACTGTGTTTGTTGCTAGTTCTTTGACCCAAACCAGAATAATCAAAACCTATTGATTTAATTAGTTCTTGTTTCTTTAGATTCACATTGACTTGTGATCATATCCCTATAAGTTTATCGCATTTTCAATTTGATTATCACCCTTTAACTCCCTTTTTCCACTCGGGTTGTGCACTATTTAAGCAGTTCATATTAGTGCTAAAAAACCTTCCTTGAAATCGCATTAAGGGTAGCGTAACTCACATGAATTCGATTCTAGAAGATTTAGAAATTCATACATGACGATTTTCAACCGAAAACACTCGAATTGATGCCCTGTTGTTCGAAATTCTCCCTTGTTCTCCTCTTCAGCTCATGCACACACACACACACACATACACACCAAACACACAATGAAGAAAGTTGGCTATTGGAGGTATATGAGTGTGCGGATTTGTTCCCTAATAGGTTTAAATTGTTGGATTATGTGATTAACAAAAGAATTTATATAAATGAATCACAGCGGAAGCAAAACCAAAATCACACAATCATCCCGTGGATCTAAGTTTCAATCAAATACGAGTAACAAGAACAACCAAAAGAGGAGAAAGAATTGGACCTTAAGCAATGTGAAAGAAACCAATAACAAGATTCTCTTTACTAGGAGCACACCCCAAAGATCCGGTTACAAACCATTATCTATCTCTTTCTTGATCCAAGCTCTTAGATCAAATATTCACAAACCCTTTTGTGAATTGAAGTTAATTCACATGGCCAAAATTATTTTAAATCTCTCCGGCAGTAAGTCTGCAACCTGTGCTTTATATATATATATATATATATATATATATATATATTTCATGCGTCCATATCTAAAAATATTGATTAGCCATTTTTCTGCCGTGATATGAGTTTGGATAAAGAAGAGTTGTCTTAGGTTTAAGTTATCTCTAAGATAAGATTAGGATTAGTTAATCTTATCCTTTAGTGTTTAAACTTTAAATTAATTATAAACAAATGTAAGATATGTCCCTGAAGCAATTGTAAATAATTAATTTAAACCATCTAATATAGACTAATTAGTAGAACTAGAAACACCCTCTAGTAATTCCATATTAATTAAAACACCATTTATCATATAATTAATTAAAACACTTTTAATTAATTACTAGACGAAACCTATTACTGGACTTTGTGTGCGACCCAATAGGCACATGCGTTTAAGTATAGTTACTATTTCATTGTGACAGTGGGCATATCTCCAACATAAATGAGTTAAGCAAATCCGTGCATTGCGGCAAGAAACATTTCAAACATGTTTATCTGCCGAAATGTGTTTTTTATTACGATTTTGAAAAAACTTTTTTTAGACAAATATCATATTAGGATAAAGTTTATATCAAAATGTACATAAAAATTTAATGTTAATGTTTCTTTTTAAGTCTTTTTTATTTAAGAAATACCATATTAAATATTTCATTTCATAGAGACACATTTTAAGTATATGTTTATTTAATAAAATCTTAATACCTTGTTCATGAAGAATTAGATAATGTTGTTTTTTATATAAAGATAATTTCATGCATATTCTTACTTTAAAGTTTGATTTTTTTTATGTTTTAAGATGAAAAAAAATTAGAATTGTTCTTAAAGAGTTTTTTTTTGGGGCAAATTGCATTAAAACATAATAAACTTTGTCTTAGTTACCATTGTATACAATCAACTTTATTTTCTTAAAAATAATACAACCAACTTTCATAACCCTCACATTGTATGCAACTTGTTGTATACTATGAAAGTTATGATAAAGTTCATTGTATACAATTGTAACTAAACAACAGACACATAAAAATGTTGTTTGTATACAGTAAGAGGATTATGAAAGTTAATTGTATTATTTTTAAAAATTTTAAGTTGGTTGTATACAATGGTAACTAAGACAAAGTTTATTACATTTTGCCCTAAATAAAAATAGAATAGACAACTTATTTTTTTTAAAAGTGTGTGTATATTTATAGTGTGATTAATAATTTTTTTTATTTTAAGTGTACAAACACTCTTTCTACCTAGAAACCAAACAATATATCTCTCTTTCCAACATTCACTTGCCGAACCCATTCAAAAAGTATTGGTACCGATGGCCTTGGAACGGTATCAGACGCCACCAACCTCAGCATACCGCTAGCATGCTGTGTAGCCGAGAGTACTCTGGATGATCTAAAGTCTAAAGTAGTGACTAAGGCCATCCGTATCGCCACCCTCAACCCAAATCAACCCTAATGCCACATCAGCTGACATGTCGGCTTTTTTTACTTTTTTCTTTTCATCCTAAATCAACACAAAACCCAAGTAACACCCAACCCCAACTCAAAAAGAATTTTTTTTCTTTCTAAACTAGCTCTGTTAAGTAAAAGAAAAAAGAAAAAGACAACCTTTTATTCGGTTTGACAGACCCGAGGTGGGGAAGTAGGGGGCGAACCCGAGACCCCATAGGGGTTTTCCCCTTTGAGCCCAAAGCCTTCCCGAAATGTCAAGTCTATCATGTTGAGGGAGATCGAGGATATTTATTTTTATTATTATATTATAAAATAAATAAAATAAAATAAATAAAGAGACGGAATAATAAATAGAAAGTGTTGTTGGTTCAGAAATTGAAGTCAGGAATTGAAGCTACAGGTTGTAGATCTCGTGGATCAGTCAAGAATAGAATTACAGAATGGAAGGAGAGATGAAAAACTTGATATTGGTATGGGCAACAGCTCTCGCATCTCTAACGTACTGCCACAAAATCATCCCACCAGGTACTACTCGACGCTTATTCGCCTTCTTCCCTGTCTTCTGCACCTTCTTCTACCTCCCTCTTCTCCTTACCTCTGTTCATTTCTCCGGTACTACCTCTTTCTTCCTTACTTGGCTTGCTAACTTCAAATTGCTCTTGTTTGCCTTTGATCAAGGCCCTTTGTATTCCAATCCCCCTCTTCCTTTGTCCAAATTCATCCTCGCTGCTTGTGTACCCATCAAAATCACCACCCATAACCATAACCATTCATCATCCCAAGTTGATGGAAAATCAGATCTATCTCGATCCGATAAACAAGGAAACAAATCACCTATTAATTACTCACTCAAGTTTATGGTGTTTGTTTTGCTGCTTAAGGTGTATGAATATGGCGACTATTTTCACCCTCTCATCAAAATGGCTCTGTTTTGCGTTCATATCTATGTGGTTCTAGATGTAGGTTTAGCCATACTCGCCTATGTGGCTCGAGCCATCGTCGGATTCGAACTCGAACCGCAGTTCGACGAGCCTTACCTGGCCACATCTCTACAGGATTTTTGGGGAAAGAGGTGGAATCTAATGGTCACGGGTATCCTACACCCTACTGTGTACCTACCCGTCCGATCAATTTCGGGTAGGTTTCTGCCCAAGAAGCTGGCTCCATTTCCAGCGGTCATGGCATCGTTTCTCGTCTCCGGGCTGATGCACGAGTTAATATTTTATTACATTGGACGATTGAAGCCCACATGGGAAGTCACATGGTTCTTCGTGATTCACGGTGTGTTGGTGGGTCTGGAGTTGGTGGTAAAAAGGACGGTGGACGGGAGAATTCGTCTGCCGGCGGTGGTTTCCGGTCCGCTGGCGTTGGGTGTGGTGATTGCCACCAGCTTCTGGTTATTCTTTCCGCCGTTCTTGCGGTGCGATACGGAAGTCCGGTCGTGTAAAGAATTTGTGGCCTTCTTGGAACTTGTGGTTCGTGGACGGTTTGTTGGCCCAAATGACGTTTCTTGCCCTTACTTTTGAAGTTAAACCTTCGTACCTGTGGAGGGCATACAAGACTTTTGCCTCTGATTTGTTAATTGTTATTTTCATTCCCCTTGAATTTCTTTCATAAAAATTGTGGATGCTTTTTTCTTTAGTCGGGGAAAATCTTGTTACATTAGTTTTAAATACTAGCATGAAACCCGCGTAATGTAGCGGCAATAAATAATTTTTACTCGTTAACATGTTCGTTTTCAAGACGTAGGAAGTATAGTATTCATGTAATACGCTAATAACGAATAATTTTCATTTAATAACATATCTATTTTCTTTATTTTTTTTCCATTTTCTTTACTTTTTTATTCTCTATAATTGAAAAAAAAAAGTTATGAAAATAATTTTTAATAATTAAGTTAATTTGTATAAAATAAGTTGTAGCGTCCGAAACTCTTATATAAACTTTTTATTATATCTGTATTCGGTAAATATTATATAATGGGAAATGATTTGTATGTTTAAAATATTTATCTATATTATAAAGCATTTAACTCTTTTACTTGATCTTTTAAATTTTAAGTATTTTGAAGTTATTAAATTATCCTTTATATAAACTAAATGGAAACTATTATATGAAGTAACTATTATATAAAGTTAATAAAATTCTTATATTTCATTTTAATAACAAAACCTTCCATATTTAAAAAAAAATCAAACAAATTAACTTAGTTATTAAAAAATATTTTCATAAGCAATATATTAAATAATCTATCATGTAATAAATATTTTAACATAATTATCAGAAAATATGTACAAGTAGAACTAATAAACCTGAATAACCTATAATCAGAATTTATAAACATATATTTTTAATTTTATTAAACAGCTCATATAATCAACAGTTTCAAATTAGTTTACTCTATTTTCTTAAACTCTTAATTTTAAATAGTTTCAAATTACTAATTTACACTATGTGTTTTCATGCAATTTATCCTATTTTATTAGTAGAGACTTTTTTTCTTATTTAATTGTTCTCAAAATTTATTTTAAAAACAATAAAATAGATGATTGAGAATAGAAAAATAAAGAAAATAGAAAAAATGATAAAGAAAATAGATATATTACCAAAGTAAAATTATTCATTGTCAACGTATTACGTGAATACCGGAAAGACAAGTTATTGTGTAGAAACTATTTGATGTCGCCGTATTACGCGGGTACAATGTTAGTGTATCTAAATGTATGTAACATATGATATAATTAAAAGTAAAGACTTGAAAAGAGAAAATAACTAAAGGATGTGTCAGTTAATTAATGAATTAAGTATATGACTAGGCTAATTTATTAGACATATACTATATTAGATGTCCATGTGATACACGGGTTGGTTTAAGAAAATCATAAATATTAAACATTAATAAAAATGTATTAATAATCATAAAACACAAAAGAAATGAGAATTTTAAAAAATGATGCAGGCTATGTCAACACCCAAACTAGTGGTAAAAGCTTCGACACGAGGTTGAGGGCAGACATGACGTAAGAAACGTGGTATAAAGATACGTAGAGACATGGTTGTATTTTGTTGTACGGGCTATCAATCATTATGTTAAATTAGGCAATAAGATCAAATATTTATTTGTTATAATTAAAAAGAATTAAAAATACTATGTAATATTTTAAATTGATAAAATTAAAATTTTGATTAAATTTTATGTTTTTAAATATTATAAAGGGTAAATATGATATTTGTAAATTAGGTAGTCAAATATGATACTTTAAACTTTAAAAAGAACATATACAAAATTTCTCTAATAATTTTTATTGAATTTTGAATTAGATAAGCCAAAATAGAATTTCTAGTTTTGATTAAATAGATAGTTAAGATTAAGTAATTAAATTTATTTCATTAAATGATTAGTTATAATAATTTAAAAAATTTGATATGCACTTTTATTTATATTAGAAGCTATATCATTACACTTATATAATTACTTTTGTATATCATGATGCTTTTATGGCATTCTCACAATAAGAACATCTAATAGAACAGTAAAATAGTTTTATTTTTAGAGTGTTCATAATTAGACAAGTCATGGGTCTCGTTATGCCCACAATCGCACTTTAATAACCTGTCATGTCATAGTAAATATCCACAGTAATACACTAATACTCAGTAATGACTGTTATTACTAACTGGTGCATGTGTGAACGTCACTAACTGATCACTAAATATCCACATTAATGAATGTTCGCTTGACCAGTTTTCTTATAAATTAATCAAAGGACTCAAAGATATAATTAAGAAGAAGAAAAAACTCTAAACTCGGCTCACTACATAGTATGACATTTGTGATGGATGGGGAGACTAATGCGGCATGATGATGTCATGATGGGGAAGGGTAACTAGATCACGAGCATAGATAATGAGTGGGGTGATGGAGCATCATCGATCATGATACTACTTCAGTTACTTTAAAAATCTATCACTAGAGATAGTATGTTAGATTTACGTGACTTGAAATTAGTAGTGATACGATATTAAAACCAGGATCTAACTAAAGAGGAGCTTGGCGTGAAGTCTATGATGTCATATCTTGAACTGGTCAAGATGGTTCAAGGAATGAGGAAAAATGGTTCACGGCATGAAGCAATGGGTGCTCGGAGAGTACATGAAGAGCATGACGAGGAGTCTTTATCTCATGGGCTTTGTGAGCTGGTGGTCTTGGGTGAGTGCACGGCGTGGGGGGTTGTCTCACGTCGCGGGACACTTGGGTTTTTCAAAGTCCTCATGTCGTGGAGCATGTTTTTGGATGACGACTTGATTCTCGGTGTTTGTTACATGTACGGTGCCACAGCAGCCCATAAAGTAAATTAGGGTTTCTAGTTTATGTCTATATGTAAAGCCCCAATTTACAAAATTGATATTAAAAAAAATACTATTTAAATAAACACATTTGAAATTTTGCACAAAAAGAGGAAGCGTATTTACAAACAAAAACCGAGTTTGTTCCAAAAGATACATATATAGGTATAAACATAGTGTACTGTAGAAGTTTCATATAATACACAAAGAGGCGTTAAAGTTTTCCAAAAAATTGTAAACCAGTGGTCAAACAGGAGCTTTGCCCTTGCCTTTATTGTGCCCTGCAAAACATTTTAAAAACAGTATCTCATAAGCTACGAGAGCTTAGTGAGTATGCCAAACTATAAGTCATATATACACACGTATAAGATCATATAAAGATATCACACGTATGTCAAGTAATCAATGTTAGCCTCTATTTCTAGACCCAGGGCAGCAACATAAATCACAGTACTGTACCACATCTGAGCCCTACTGCACATATCAGTATGCTAAACAACACTTATATGAATAATACACGAACAATATTCTGATATGATAACACATATGCTGTAGATATGAAAAAATAGTCTAGAAGACTCACCTTGTAAGCAGTAATGTTATATAATGATCCACCAGATGATTATTACTCGGTGAATATGCCCACAACTAGTCTCTACAGGTAAAATACTAATAATATATAAACACATGTTGAAACTGAATATTAGAAAACTGAACAAGGTATGGGCATGCACGTACCCTACTATAGGCACGCCCATGCCTACAATTTTAGGTGCGACTTGTAGACACGCCCGCGTCTTGCCTTGGTACGCCCGTGCCTTTACCCCAAAGCACGGGGGTACCTTATAAACTAGGGTTTGCTAAGGGGTGAAAAGCACGCCCGTACCCCTCTTGGGCACACCCGTGCCTCCCCTGGACTGTACCAGTAAGTCGGTCAGCTTACTGTTTTCTGCCAAATTTTTTATTCAAAACTCATTTACAATTGATTCTAACTTCACAGGAGTGTTTTCCTATACCCAAAACAACTATAAACAATAACTAAACACATTACTAACATATTTTGATCTTTGATTCAATCTTTGACCTATAAGAACACCTATTTCTTCTAAACAAAACATACCTTAACAATCCTAAGATGAAGAAGATGATAGAAGAAGCTTGAAACACTGATTTCTTGATTGAAATTGCATCCAAAAGGAAGAAGGCGGCTTGAAGTCACGTATGTATGTATGGATAAGTATGTATGTGTGTTTGTGTTTTAAAGACTTCAATGAGAAGTCAAAGAAGATGGTCAAATATATCTAAAAGTATGGGATAATGACACAAAAGGTCCTCCAACTATTCAAGTTTTATTTTGACAATTTAAACCCCTCTAGTTTTATAAATACATCTAATCTCATATGGCAACTCGTATTACATATATAACACTTATTATTTATTATTATTAATTTAAGCAATTTTGAACCTTGGGTGTTACACTATAAATATCATAGCTATGTTTCATTCAATTTATGCACCTTAGGGTGATATTTTGTAAACACTTATATAATAAAGTTTCTGGTTCCTATCCGTGGATGTAAGTCGAGACCCTAATGACTGAATCACATTAATTCTTGGTTTTTGTTTGTCTTATTATTGTTATTTGCATATTTAATGTGTTTTTGTTAAAATTTCAAGTTTAATCCGGATAATTTGATACTTACATGTTACAGTTGTTAATATAAATTGTTTTTATCCCTAAGAAAGTGGCTATGAAAAATAATTGATAAATGAGTGGGGGCCCATAGAAATTAAAGATTTTTGTACTAATTAACTTTACAACTTTCGGACGTTAAAAGTTTTATGTATTCCATAAATTACAAGTAAAAACATATAATATATATTATATTACATATGCCCAAAATTATTTCCGATACAAAAATTATTTGATACATAACAATTAATAACGTTGTAACAATATCTAATCTAAGTGGCAAATTAAACAAAGAATAACTAGTTTTTCATATATATATTTAGTTATATATTTAGAAGAATGTTCAATATAGTCGATACTTAATTCATAGTCCTAAGGGAATAACTTTAGTTTTTGGATCAATGGCATCAATGGTCTACATTGCATTTTAAAATTTTGAGCGGAGTGACATTTTCGTAATTCATAATATGTGTTGATTTTACAAATCATATATGATTGTATACTGAATCACCTGTGATTGAATATTAAAATTTTAGAACTATGTTTTTTACATGGACTTTATTGAACACAACTCTATATATTTATGCATGCGCTGATTTTAAATCATTTGGGTAAGTCTTTAATTAATTTTGTATATTAATTAATTAGGACTAAATTATCTTTTTCTGTTGTTGTATATATAGTATATAAATTAATTAGGAAGATTTTATTAGTATAGATGATCTTTTTTTCTCCCTATATCGGTTATTACCAAACTTTCTGTTTATTATTAAAAATAGTTAATTAGCATATATAATATTCATTAAAAATTTGGTCATCCAATTCCAATTGGAGCACATAGTAAAAAGTTGATATATATGACTGAAGAAAGTGCAACTACCACAATATATCTTTATAGAATATTGTTTGATAAAGTTTGGCTAAAAGATAAGCATAGTTTACTTTCTGCTTTACGGAGTTGGGCTCATGGTATGTAGCTACCATACCCTCATCATCTGATCGAGTCTTCATTCCGCAAGGGCGCGTATGGCGGAAGGATTCTTGTGATGATGAAGACGTACAGACTTAGTGGACTGGAGAAGATAGTACGGCATTAGATGTTTAGATCGTCCCTCCGTTTTCTTTTTATCTTTTTTCTAATGTTTTTTTATTGGTTAGTAGATATTAGGTAGATCTCATCATTTCTTTTTATCTTTTTTCTAATGTTTAGTTGTGGCCGGACCGAATGATGAGGAAAAAAAAAACAAAAGTGACAATGTGGTAGATGACATTGTATACTCTTAAAGCTAGCTACCTAGTGGGGCTGAGATTTGCTTATAAAGCAGTAAGTTTTTAATAATTTTATGAAAATAAATAAATAAATAATCATAATAAGAGTTAATTTATCAATTTCATGTTTGAAATTAAAAGGGTGCATATATATATACATATATATATATATATATTATTTAAAATAATTAATAATAATTTCTACAAAGTAATTATGAGTTGTGTGGCTACAATTTTACAAAAGCGACAGCCAGCCGACAGATAGTGCTTCCAGTACCTCCAACCAGACAATTAATTTGTACGTGAACCATCCATCCATCTTAATTATCTATACCATTATAAATTAATTAATTATATAGTTCAAAAAATACATTTATATATATTATTTTTAATTATAGTTCTAATTGTTTGAACAACAACCAACTTCACTCGATCGATCTCAATTAATTAAGAAAACCAGCTAGCTAGCTATATATAATTAATTAATATTAATATTAATCCTACGTACGTTGGTAGCTAGCTAGCTATATGCCTATATATGTTGGCCATGGCCTTGTATTCCTCAAACGCTCTTTCCATGATTTTACACCTCAGCAGCTCCGGGAAAAACAACCAATAAGATGTCCCCAGCACGAATAAAACAACAAACGGGGTGCTTATGTGACGGGGTAAATGTATCATTAATCCCCACCTGGATTTCTTCATCACTATCTCCGTTACCAAACACACCCCATGTAGACAAAAGAAAAGCGTAGCATCCCATGTCGGCCAATCTCTAGTGAAGTAAAAGAAAATTAGTTCATGCATCAGACCCGAAACTGCAAATGTGGTTAAGATTGCTGGTATTGGGGCCCACATACGACCAATGACCCGAGTTGATAGCGTATGAACCGGGCTGTATATGGTCGGGTACAGGATCCGATTCACCATCACATTCCACCTCCTACCCCAGAAGTCTTGTAAGGATGTGGAAAGATAGGGTTCGTTAAACTGGGGGTCAAGCTCCACCACCAGTAAGAACCCTAATATCATGGAGCTTAAAGCAAGCATGAGTTCCAGACAAAAGTAAACCGAAAATGCAATGAGGATCCAAGCGAGCATGGGGTTCATACGAACCCGGTAGTCATAGTAAAGCCTTAGGAAAATGGCAAGAAGGAGAGTTTTGACGGCAAGTCGAGACTTAGTATTACAATTATGAATATTATGTGAAGAATCATGTGAGGGGTGGTGGTTGTTTCCAATCGGAAAACAGGCCAAGGAAAGGAATAGGGAGAGGGGAATGAAAGGTGAGGAAAGAGGTCCTTTTCCGAAGGCGAAAAGGAGGAGTTTGAAGTTGGCAAGCCAAGAGATGAAGAAAGAAACAGCTCCGATGAGATGAACAGAGTTAAACAAGAGTGGAATAGAGACGAAGAGAACAACAACAGGAAGGAGCAACAAGAGTCTTGGAAACCCTTTTGGGATCATCTTTCCAACCAAATAACAATAACAAAGAGAAATTGATGCAAAAACAGATACCATCATCAGATTCTTGATTTCTTGTTTGAAATCCATGCTAGTACTACTACTACTACTGGCCTGATCCATCAATATATATGCATGTGAGATCGCAGGTATATATATGTATGTGTATATAGCTATATATATAGCTAGGTGGATCACATTATAATATTACTGTCATGCATCTTTTTTTAGGAGAATTGATTAATTGGAGTACTTAATTAATTACGTGTTATAATATATAATATGGAATTATTTTATTTTTAATTTTTTCCTGAGGATCGAGAGGAAAGGGTATGCGCGCATATATGTTTCCAGACGGATGGTTGCAGGTTAAAATTGTACGACCCTCGATCTCTCTATCTCTCCATTTATACTATCTATAAAATATTTATATATTTTAAATTTCTTAATTTTTAAGTAAGTTAAAATTACTAATTTATTCCTCATTTAAACTTATTAAGAAACCGTTATATGAAGTTTATTAGATTCTTAAATACCATTTTTATAACTAAATCTTCCATAATAAATAATGTTTAAAAAAGTCAAGTCAATGTAAATTAATTTTCAACATATATGATATTAAATTCAAATTAAAAACTAAATAAAAAAGACCTTCATAAAAATAATAGTTTAAATATTTTATCATATAACACATTTTAATTTAGTTATTATAGACATTTTTTGGATTTTTTAAATGACTCATGTAATCAAAACAAAAGGTTTAATTTATAGTATATTTAATATTCTTTTTGTTTCTCA
>JAUEJL010057905.1:0-19130 GCA_032274825.1 Drosophyllum lusitanicum | reverse complement strand
CATGATTCATAATCTACACTTAATCAAGTGCATAATATATCATAGCAACAAGTTACTCGTGCATGCAATAAGGTATTCTACCTTTCGTTTACATATCTTATACGTTTGTTAATATATGATATAGGTATATTAATTCTTATGTTATCCGGCACTCACCTGACGAGCTACAACAGACAGATGTAATGTTCAGGTTCTTCCTGGTCGTCAGGCTTACCTAAATAAACACCCCAAATATTAGTACTTTGCATAACAGCAAACTGTTTGCTGTTACAGGGTTGCTTACGGCCACAAGCATTCTGCTTGCGCCCACAAGGGAGGACCCTTGTGCCCACAAGCACAGCTCCTTGCGGCCGCAAGGCTCTTCCTTGCGCCCGCAAGCAAGTCTGCACATGCTAATGTCGATTTCCAGCCCTTGTTTTGACTATTTTCAATACCAAAACTTATTCAATCTATTCCAATCCAATTTCCAGTGTTCACATATGAAATATACATTACAACTAAGCCAGAAACAACACTTGTTGTGTACTTTAACATCCAATTCATGAATCAAGATCAAAATTTCATATTTTGACCCATTTGAGCTAATTTTCCAAATTCAACCAAAATCATCACTTTAATTCAAGAAAATGATTCCTAAACACTTAGAAATGAAGTAGGAACAAATTGGAATCATCCATTTCAATTGTAGATGTCAATTTGGGTTTTTGACCCATTTGACCTAAAGTTTAAGAATTCAAGAACAAGGAAGAAAAGCTTACAAACAAAGATGGAGATGGTGAAGAAGATGAGTAGAATTGATTTGAACTTGAATTTGCTGCTGGAACATAAACTTGATTCAATCTCTTGATGCTTTCTTCAATAGCCAAGAACAAGAGAACCAAAAGAACAATGAGAATGTGTCTGTGTGTTTGTCTGCGTAAAGGAGATGACTTAAACCAACTTGTGGGTTATTATTATCCACAAGTGCGTATTTTGTTTCCCTTTCTAACTTACAACTCAACCCTCGATTACCCGTTTTAATTAACGGGGATATTTTTAGAATCCTTGTTTGAAACCGTTAAATATTTGATTAATTTTATTTATTTTTATTAATATTTTTATAACATCATTTATTTATTATTTTCATACTAATTCCATCTTAAATTAATTAAATAAAACTCTTTTATTCAATATTAAATTCGAGATATGACGTACCAAATTAGAACATAACTAACTAGGCCTAATTCGAGGACGGTATAATTTGTTAACCAATGATCAACACTAATTCATGTTCGTGCCAATTACGTCATAAACGGGTCAAATTAGCTTTCCAATGATCATACTCAGAATTACTATATTGGTCACAACTATATTCTTTAATCATTATGTTTCATACATAACTAATGCCTATCAACAAATTCACAAGTACTACATAACGATTAATGGTTAAGTCGGTATTCACCTGAGTTCAAAATACTTGCAAAACACTCTAAACAATTGCTCGTGTTCTCTTGTTAACGTATAATAACAATACAAGTTTTTATGCATAAAAAAACATATTTCTGTTTGCTGTGAACTAGGGTCGCGTCGCGACCCACCATTGTTGCGTTGCGACGTAAGAACAATAGAAGCAGAATGCAACTTAGACTGTACAAATCCAAAATGACTAAAATCATCTCAACTAGATTTTCAACATTTCCCAGTAGCTATTTAGCATAATTTTACATCACAGAACGTATGGAAACTTTAGTCTTAACTAATCGTTTAATTTAACTCTCAAATTTGACCCTAATATCAGCTAAAATATGCATATCATTTATATACGATATCCCATTATTTAATGTTTTTTATATTAAATTATGACTTAATTTGTTATATTAAGTGTTTTAGAGCTCTTTGGAGAAGAACTGGAGAAAATGGTGAAGAAATTGGAGAAAATAAGAAAAACTTACAGCTTCGACATACCTTCGCTATTTTGACCGTATCTTACTCATACGAACTCGGATTGAGGTGATTCAAGCTGCTACAGAAACTAGACTCAGAGATCTACAATATCATCCTAAAAAGAAGTTTAAATTCTAGGTATTTCTTCATGAAGCGATCCACTTAACCTTGATGCGCAAAGCAAGTTGGCAAACATGCCTATAAATTCGTTTTTTGAATCCTAACTTGGGAGGAATTCATACTTCAGCCTAGGGTTTCATACTAGATTCCTAAGGGGGCGATTTTGGGCAGCCAAGGGCATACTTTTTGAGGGAATTAAGCCAATAGGTCGGATTTCTTACCGATTATGCCCGAGGATCGAAGATCGGAGGCTACATCTTCTATAGGATTGATTTGATTCATCATTATCTGTCTATAATGGTACATGAACTCTATATTTTTTCTATTTTTGGTGTCTTGTAACTTGTTTTCGAGTTAACTCTTATATTCACTTAGATATTTTGAACCCTAGACTATATTTGATTCATCTTAAGGATTATTTGATGTTTTCTTGAATATTTATCCATTTTCCAATTAAAGAAACCTAAAAGCTTTTAGCTTTAAACTTTGCTTCTTTGGTTTGTTAATTGCATGTATTTATTGATCACTAAAGTGTCGTAATTATGTGATTTCTTCTATTTTTCTCTTAGGTGACATAGCAGGCAGCTCACTAGAAATAGGGGTTGAAATTGAATACCAATAACCTAGGTAATTGCTTAAAGGACTAGTTATTGAAATGAAATTTCTAGGAGTAGGGGTGACGAGGATCCGATCCCATAATTGAACGGTAATTCGAGGTGTGTTATTTCGTAAGCTTAAAGATAAGAATCCTATGAATCGTGTCTTAGCCTGCGAGAGATTGAATGAAAGTTAATTAATCAACCTCTAGGGATTTCATCACTAATTGGGTTTTACTAATCAAATCTATGTTTAGGGGGATATGAATTTGAGTGAATTGCATCTTCAATATTGTTCTAGATCAGCTTTCCTCTATCTCTACGTACTTAGTTAGCTGCTTTATTTTATCAGTTAATTATAAAATCATATTTTTCTTTAAATAAAATCTGATAGGTTGATTAATAGTGATTTACTTATTCGAATTAGCTTTATCATTCCCTGTGGAGAGGATACCTGGGTTTATCATTGCTATACTACTACACGACCAGGTCATACTTGTTTATTGTGTGGTAGTCAACTTTAATATTTATGGACTTAAAAATTTATAACTTGATTTCACACATCAGACCCATAACATCCTTTACCTATTCAAATGGGTTTTTGTAATACCCGTTCCCGAGAATTATTATTATCAGTGTTATTATTATTATCTATTTATTTATTTAGACTCAAGATTTATTATTATATTGGTTATATATATAGTAATGGCCAATGGGGCCGAATGACGAATGTGACACTCCAATCCTTAACGGTTACTTAGTGAGTGGGCTTATTATTAGTATCAACAAGGTGTTGGGTTTTGTAAATGTCACTAGGAGTCCTCGGGGTAATGGAACTAATTAAGAAAATTTATAAGATGCAGTCCCTTTTATTTTAGATTTTGATTAATTAAAGACTCTAAGGAGTGTTGGGTGTGTTTCCGAGTTTTATTTTCGAGAGTAAAGAAAAGATTTTAAAGAAAATAGAATTTTTTTTATGTTTCCGAGTTATTTTAAAGAGAAAAGAAAATGATTTGGAATGAAATTTTGATAATTTTTCCTCTTAAACTTTTTTCTTAAAAGTTAGAGGAATTGAAGGAAGGAAATAAATTTTTTTATGATTTTTATAGATAAAATTATCCTTAATCATAATAAATATTTTAAAAAAATAAAAAAATTATTATAAAATAACCACTTTTCCTTTCTTTTCTTTCTCTTCGACTCAGTAAAAAATAAAAAAAATTATTATTTGTTTTCACGCCTTTGCCTTGTTAAGTTTCCTTTCTATTATTTTCTTACCTTGACGTATTACAGGAACAACAGCATAACAATGGATTTTCTCCGTAAGGTATAAGCATTTAGGTGTGTCTGTGTTGAGGCCGAGAGAAACAAAGGAAGGGGGAGTCACCACCGTTCGCCCCTACTCACCTGGAATCGAGTGAAGATCCATCAGGTAACAACTTTAATCCTTGAATGATTCGATTTACGTAGATATCACACCAAATGGGTATTAAATCCAGAATTTTCTTTGTTCCAAACCATGGGCGACGCTGGGTGTTTAAACCGAGAACAAAAAACAGATTCAAATCACGATTTTGCTGCAAAACAACAAGAAACTTCCAGGTATCAATCCTTTAATCCTTATAATTAAATTCGTATTGATTCCTCAACACCTTTGTAGGTTTCGATTTGGGTTTCTGGGGGGTTTTTGGTTCGGCTCGAGGGGAGACCACAGCCGAGGGTTCAATCGAATGAGGAGCCATTAATAATTGATAAAAATGCAATTAGAAGTCAAGGATTTGCCTAAATGATAATAGGAGTCCATAGTATTAGGAATTGGTTAAAATGGTTTGTTTTTTTTTATCAAGTTAGGATTGATGTAGAATGGACCTGCCTGATCTTGTGAATTTGACTTTTGGCTAAAGGCAATGATGTATTTATATGGAAAAAGGGATCGAAAAATATCCATCTGAGCCTGGGCTTGGAAGATAAACAAATTCCCTTCCAGCTCCCATTGACCCCTCCCCATAAACCAAGCAGCGGGACCTACTGAGGCCCTCACGTCCTAACAAACATCAGGCAACATAACAACTCAGCAAAGGGCTGAAGTTTTGTATCTGCAGAGAAGATACTAAACCACCCGAGACACTAACCAGGCAACACATAAGCATGATGATAGCAGTGGTCTCGTTATTAGTTGTGCTCGTTCACACAGTGTCTTGAGTTTGTGGAAGCAACATCAGATATCAAAACAATTAAAATGTATGTGGATTATACTTTGCGCGGCATTACTTATGAACTAGACAAGTAATCCCGTTACCCATTTAAAGATGAGATCCAATTTTGGATAAGACAACTTTGGCCTGGATTCAGTTAGCGCCAAAAGAAAGCAACCAATACTATGGACCTTTGATGCAAATATCTCAGACCAGCCAATTATAGTTGCAGAGAATTCACATTTACATGTGAGACTGGTTCTGCAAATTATCCCTTTTCAAACATTCAAAAGGCTGTAGTTTTCCAAACTAAGGAATTTTGAAGTTGCTTAATACACATTATTAGTAAAACACCAATTTAGGGGAAGAGAGGGGGAGAGAGAGATTAAAAATGTATGCAAGCTATCAATCAATGGAATCTAAAATACAATGCAATTAATTGAATGAATCAAAAAATCAAGATTCTTTAGAGATTAGATTAAGTTCCTCGGAGCTACAGATGGAAAGCGAACAAATTTCCTAACCAGAAACCCATGAGAGCCATTGATCTGAATTATAAAATAAATCAAAACACCCTAGACAATTTGAAGCAAAGTGATGAAATTATAAACACGAACAATCATTGGAAATTATAGAGAGTAACCTGAGTAATAGAAACGCGAGGAACCCAGTCAAATCATGTAAAGTTTCCGTCTCCCGATTGCGACTCGTGGTTGCGAAATTCTGGCGAAAGCCCCTATGTGAAATCAATCAGAAAGATTAATTGAATGAGCTTTATTCGACAAATCACCGCATACATTTTTAATCGTGGTCTGTATTTGCATACATTTTTAATCTCTCTCTCTCCCCCTCTCTTCCCCTAAATTTGTGTTTTACTATTAATGTGTAATTAAGCAACTTCTAATTTCCTTAGTTTGGAAAACTACAGCCTTTTGAATGTTTGAAAAGGGATAATTTGCAGAACCAGTCTCCCATGTAAATGTGAATTCCCTGCAACTATAATTGGCTGGTCCGAGATATTTGCATCAGAGGTCCATAGTATTGGTTGCTTTCTTTTGGCGCTAACTGAATCCAGGCCAAAGTTGTTGTCTTATCCAAAATTGGATCTTATCTTTAAAAGGGTAACGGGATTACTTGTCTAGTTCATAAGTAATGTTGCGCAAAGTATAATCCACATACATTTTAATTGTTTTGATATCTGATGTTGCTTCCACAAACTCTAGACACTGTGTGAACGAGCTCAACTAATAACGAGACCACCGCTATCATCATGCTCATGTGTAATGTGCTGCCTGGTTAGTGTCTCAGGTGGTTTAGTATCCTCTCTGCAGATACAAAACTTCAGCCCTAACATTTTAGCGGAGATGTTACGTTTTATGTTGCCTGATGTTTGTTAGGACGTGAGTGCCTCAGTAGGTCCCGCTGCTTGGTTTATGGGGAGGGATCAATGGGAGCTGGAAGGGAAATTTGTTTAATCTTCCAAGCCCAGGCTCAGATGGATCTTTTTCGATCCCCTTTTCCATATAAATACATCATTGCCTTTAGCCAAAAGTCAAATTCACAAGATCAGTCAGGTCCATTCTTGTCCGAACCACAGTACCGCGTGTGTTCTCATCATGCTTTGTTTTCACATTCCTGTTGCTGAGATATTACTCATTTGCTTGTGTGTGGAAACCTGTATGCATACAGGTTTGTATGTTTTCATGAATATTGTAATGATTTCTTTCCATCTTGGGATATTCCAAAATCATTGCAGCTTCTTCTTTTCAGTGAACCTTCTAGATAAATGTTTCCATTGGGATATTCCATAATAATTGCAACTTTCTTCTAGGCAAACTTTTAAGCTAAGTTATCTAGTTTCCCTCAATTTCCTCATTTCAAATGTTTGAGAAATTGCTTTTGGTCCTCCGTCATCAAGGGTTCTTCTTGTTGAAAACCAAGATACGTTTAGAATTCCACTATTTTTCGTTAGTGTAGCTTATTTCCATTTAAGATTTTTCAAATGAATTTGGAGGAATTCATCTTGAACAGTTGAAAATAATAATGTATAAGATATTAGTAAAAATATTTGGTTTAAGCTGTCTTAGAAATTTTTTACAAGTATTATATCAGCTGTTTTACCTTTAAACCCAGATAGGGAGCATGCAGATATTCCATGTAACGAAAAGCCAGGCTTGAAACCACACCTGCTTTATAACATCGGGCTAATTGTCAATCACTTATATTCGTTTGCTTGTGAACTTAATTGTAGCAATTTCACAGCAGGGGACCAGAAAATTGTGGTCTGTATTTGTCATGATCATGTCTCTCATTCTCATACGATTGTTACTTTCCCCTCTTAAAAAGCTACGCGAATCTAAACCATGGTTTGGGTGTTTGTCATTTTGATATCTCTCACTTCATTCTCAGAAGTCAACTGCAGCATCTTGTGAAAGCTTGTAGTGGACAATCTTATTGATTGACTATTTATTTACCGTGTTCTGTCAACCATCTTTTCAGGATAAAATCCATGGAGGGAGCAGGGCGTGGCGGGAGCAGTGTGGAAATGTTCTTACGCAACTATAAGCTTGGGAAAACACTTGGTATTGGTTCATTTGGGAAGGTCAAAATTGCAGAGCATACATTGACTGGACACAAGGTTGCTATAAAGATACTCAACCGTCGCAAGATAAAAAACATGGAGATGGAAGAAAAAGGTAGGTAGGTAGTAACCTTATAAGTGATGATAATACCACAATTAGAGGGTTTTGCTGAAAGCTTTAACCTTATGTGTGCTGAGGTTTCATTAATGTTTTAAGTCAAGTTCATCTATGATGACTGATCCTGTGCTATTATTTGGCGTGGCACATCATAAATTGTAGTCATAGATTGTTATCATGCATTCTACAACTGATGCAGACTTTATTAATCTCTGCTTGGCTTTTGCAGTTAGAAGAGAGATTAAAATATTGAGATTGTTTATGCATCCACATATTATCCGTCTGTATGAGGTTGTAGAAACACCATCAGATATATATGTTGTTATGGAGTATGTGAAGTCTGGTGAGCTGTTTGATTACATTGTGGAGAAGGGAAGATTGCATGAGGACGAAGCTCGCAATTTTTTTCAGCAGGTGAAAAATACGCCCAGCCCCAGCCCCAGCCCATTTGCTACAGTTAACAGTTGTTGATTCTTTTTTTCTTTAATTGGTACATAGACTTACATAAATTGTTGAAGCAGATAATTTCTGGTGTGGAGTACTGCCACCGGAATATGGTGGTACACAGAGATCTTAAACCTGAGAATCTGCTGTTGGATGCTAAATGCAATGTCAAAATTGCAGATTTTGGTTTGAGCAATATCATGCGCGATGGGCATTTTTTGAAGACAAGTTGTGGGAGTCCAAACTATGCAGCACCAGAGGTATCAATTGGTTTTTATGATTTTCACACAAATCATACTAATTTTAGCTTCAAGAACCACATTCAAGTTTATTCCATCTATGTTGTGCCTTTTTAACTAGGTTATATCTGGGAAACTGTATGCTGGACCTGAGGTTGATGTATGGAGCTGTGGGGTGATCTTGTATGCTCTTCTCTGTGGCACCCTTCCTTTTGACGATGAAAATATTCCTAACCTTTTCAAGAAAATTAAGGCGCGACATTTAATTATTTTTTCTCACTCTTTTGCAATTATTTGGATTTCATTTTCATCAGAAAGTTTGACATTCTTCAGGGTGGAATATATACACTTCCTAGCCATTTATCACCAGGTGCTAGAGATCTGATCCCAAGGTTGCTTGTGGTTGACCCAATGAAGCGTATGACTATTCCTGAGATTCGTATGCATCCATGGTTCCAAGCCCATCTGCCACGCTACTTAGCTGTCCCTCCACCTGATTCTATGCAGCAAGTGAAAAAGGTAGGAATGTGATAGACTACCTGCATTATTACCTTTATTGCAAATGAAAATCACAATACAAATTCCGAATCAACCTCAACAATGGTAATTATTTTTTGTTGTTGTAGACTGATGAAGATATTCTTACAGAGGTGATTAAGATGGGGTTTGACAGGGATGGCCTTGTTGAGTCACTTCGCAACCGAGTGCAAAATGAGGTTTCTTATTATTTTAATGTATTTCTATGGACTTCAGGTCATCATGAATCATGTTGCTAACTTTGGGTATATTGTTTAGGGTACCGTTGCGTATTACTTGCTTCTGGACAATAGGTTCCGTAACTCAAACAGTTATCTTGGAGCTGAGTTCCAAAAACCAGTGGTTAGATTCTCTCTTGACGATTTTGTCTGTCTGTTTTGGTTCTAAACACTACAAGTAATCACCAAATTTTGCTCTTCTAGTAAATTTCTTCTTTTCACCATTGACAATTCAGGAGGGGTACAACCGTATTAATCCAAATGAGGCAGCTTTCACACAACGCCCAACTGGATACATGGATTATCAAGGAACAAATATGAGAAGCCAGGTCGAGAGGAAATGGGCTCTTGGGCTTCAGGTTACGTTGAATGTTTTCTTTATCTTTTTCAGTTAAAAATATATGTTATTATTGTAATATGCATGACAAGACTATCATTGCTCATAATACCTTTTGGCCCATAGTATGCTAATAGAATCCATGGCCCATTTCAACAGTCTCGAGCACATCCTCGTGAGATAATGACAGAAGTTCTAAAAGCTCTGCAAGAACTAAATGTTTGCTGGAAGAAGATAGGGCACTACAACATGAAATGCAGATGGGACCCTGGCCATCAAGAAGGCCCAATAAACAACGGCATGCAGAGTAATTATTTTGGAGATGAATCGACTATAGTAGATGCTGACAGCACCTCAACATCCCCCAATGTTGTCAAATTCGAAGTCCAGGTAACATTTTTATATAAATTAATTTTTATCCATTCTCGGGCTATTTCTGCACACGTTATGGTTTCCTAGTGATTGTGCTTAAAATGTGTGTTCTTGCAGCTTTATAAAACTCGTGAGGAAAAGTATCTGCTTGATCTGCAGAGGGTAAATGGGCCTCAATTTTTGTTTCTGGAACTTTGTGCTGCATTTCTTGCTCAGCTTCGGGTCCTGTAAAATGAGCAAAGCATAATAGCCTGAAATGAAGACGGGCTTTCTCCAGGAAATACCTTTGGAGGTTCTGTGTGAAGAAAAGCTAGGCTGTATATACCAAGTCTCTCATTTAGGGTTTCTATGTTATAATCTATTTATCATTAGGCAAATCTTGTGAGCCGATCTTTTTTTACAACTCGGTAGGAGTATGGGCTTCGCCTCTCTCTCTTTTCTTCTGTTTTCTCTTTTGAACTTGGTAACTTCGTCAGTTGTTTTCTTCTATAACCTGTAACTTGTTTTGGTTACAATAAGAGTAAGATGTAACCTCCTACACCCACCCATGGATATATTCATGGATTGACATTAAAGATGTGTCGATAAAACCGTCTTTATTGGGTTTAAGGATGGAAAGCTATGTATTTTTTTAAGAAAACTTTGAAATTGTGGATGGAGAATGCAATTGAGTTTGACTGTTGTTTTATATGTAATCTCATTATTGTTTTTTTTTAATTGTTCGCATGAATAAGCAATCGATTCATTAGAGATTGGGAGTTGTCACTCTCACCATGCAATCTACCACTCGATTCATAGTATGATAACTTATAACCATGTTAAATTCTAGGATTTGCCTACCCCAAACAATCCAATGATCGAACTCTAAGGGGGTGTTTGGTTGGAGGGATTTCATGGGATTTTATGGGAATTGGAATCCAATTCTTAGAAATTCCAATGTTTGGTTCACCATGTAATTGGAATTTGAAGGAATTAAAATCCATGAGCGAGGGAATGTAAAATCCTTCAAGATAAGGAGGGATTTTTAAAATCCATGAGGGAGGGAATGTGGTTTATTACCATTATACCCTCCGCCTACTGTCTTCGCGTCGCCGTTCGTCCTCATTGGTCTCCGTTTGACATTCGCCGTTCGCCTGTCCTCTTTCGCCGGTCGTCATTCGTCAATCGCGTCCCTGTTTGTCGTTCGTCAGTCCTCGCCGGTCACCGTTTGTCATTCGCCTGTCGCCTTTCGTCCGTCGTCGTTTGTTATTCGCGTCCCCGTTCGTCATTCGTCACTCCTAGCGGGTCGCCGTTCGTCTTTCGCGGGTCGTCGTTCGGCGCGTCCTTGTTCGTCATTCGCGTCGCCATTCGTCGTTCGCCGGTCCTCGCAGGTCGTCGTTCGTCTTTCGCGGGTCGTCGTTCAGTGCGTCCCCGTTCGTTAGTCGAGTCTCCGTTCACCGTTCGTCTTTCGCGGGTCGTCGTTCTGTGCGTCCCCGATCGTCAGTCGCGTCTCCGTTCGTCGTTCAACTACTGATTTGTGGGTAACTGATTTTGTTGCTGTTAAGAATGAAGTTGGAAGTTGTAGGAAGGGTAATTCAGTCATTTTACATGACTGAAATCAAATTCATCTACATTATCTGCGAACCAAACAAAATATGGAAATGGATTCCTTCTTGAGATTATATTGGTCTTGCTTTTTAATAAAAAATGGATTCTACCATAAGGATAAATGGATAATTCATAATTTTATAGCAGAAAGTGGAGATTTAAGCATGGAGACATTTGGAGATTCCTTTTTTACAAATTTGTACTTTAAGAGACAGCATGCTCTTCTGACTTTTTTTCTTTCTGGTCTTTGGGTGTAAAGTTAATAATTTTAGACACAAATGGTAGTACTTTACCATATTCTTCTGCTTTTATTTTCACAGTGATTCAAAAGTGAAGTCAGTTCTATATTCAAATTTGAAGTAATTATATCTTTTATTATCATTATTATTTTTTATATATTCTCTAACAATATCTTTACATGAGTTAATGCACTAGTTGGAATTATTTACTTAAAGACCATAAATAATGTCAAATATTGAAGTTCACAAGTTATTTCTTTGAGTTTTTATTAGTTTATACTATCATTTAGTTAAATTTATTATTTTTTTTCGAAAACTAAATTTATTAGTTTTCTTGATTTGGGTGTCCAAGTAGCTGGGGCCGTGTCTAAATAAGACTATGGGCTTGGTTGCAAATTGTACTTTGGGATCTGCAACTTTCAGCAGGCAGCATTATCTTTTTCCTTTTTTTAGTGGTAATGTTTGAAATTAAATTAAATTATATTTACTTTTAATAAATAGCAAGTATAAATACTGATAAAAATTGATCTTTTCATTACAAGTTATTAGTTATTGAAATGAAATATTATTATCCTGACCTGTCCCTTAAATTGGTTTATTCTTATATATTTACAAACTATTTGACAACATCATTCACTTAAATCAATTATTTATTTGAGTTAACATTAGCTAGTCATTTTTTTAACCAATAAAAGTGCATAGAAATTTGAATTCCACTGTCTGTATCTAGGCCCAGGTTGCTCATCAATGGGTGGGGGAGCCTTCACAGAGTTGGGTCCATTTTTCCCATTGGGTAATGGCCGGGGTCTACGTAGAAATACAAAATCTTGGAACAAAGGTATGTTTATGGGCATTGACTTTGTGGCTTTTAATATATAATTTCCTAGATCTTGCATTATTTTGATAAATTTTAATATCTTGAATTTCTCAAATAAGCGTTTTATTGACTTAATTTCATGATTTTTTGGAGTAAAAGAATGCCTGGACAGGTTAGCTGGGATTATGTTTTACCTACAACAGGCAAAAGGATCAAACAAAAAAGTTGCTTGAAGTGAATTTCTTAATGAAAGAAATAAATCTTTGTCATAACAGCTAACAGAATAGTTATTTATTAAAAAATCAAACACTGAATAAAAAGTGTCCCAAGCGATAAAACTATACAAGAGATGACCCATTTTGACCTGTTATCCAATCTATCTAATCTGTCTATTTTTGCCACTTCTGCTATTAATTAATAAATGTTTTGTCTCTTCTTGTGAATTAGTCTCAAATCTTTTGTTCGTCGAGTCTCCAGCTGGGGTAGGATGGTCATACTCTAACACGTCTTCAGATTACACCACGGGTGATGCCAACACGGGTAACATCAAATTTACCATTTTAACCCCATTGAATTTTTTTGCTTAATTTACAAACACACATATTTAACAATGGATTATCTTATGAACAAACAGCAAGAGATATGCATACCTTCTTGATAAATTGGTACAAGAAGTTTCCATCTTTCAAATCACGAGATTTATATCTTACAGGGGAAAGTTATGCTGGTATGTATCTAGAAACAGATTTAACAATAGAAACTTTTATCTAACTTTTTTTTCCTCGTGCATCATTAGTCCAACTAGTCTACTAGTTCTATATAAATAATGGGCTTATTACACCAAAATGCAATTTATATCCACCTTCTTATCATCGATGTAAGAAAAAACGTTCTTTTTTTCTTCCAATGTTTGTAACACACATTGTATTTGAGTAACCTTCTGTAGCAAGTAAAATAGTGACATGGAACGCTGACACATCATCAAAAACTTGTCACATCACCATTTTACCTCCATGGAAGGTTACTTAAATACAATGGAAAAAAAAGCTTTACAATGAAAAAAATACATTTTTTCTAACATACTTTCACCTATTTGTTATTGTAAGCAACAAAAGATGTTCTTTTCCTTATTGTATGTATCGTGCTTTCAACTAACATTCTATAATGGAGAAATGACACACCACGAAGTCACCAAAAAACTGGTGTTTTATCACCATTCTCCCTACCATAGGACGTCATTTACAATGAAAAAAACTGAAAGTATGTTACATTAATGACAAAGGAAATTAAAGCAAGTCGTAATTTGATGTAATTAACCCTACAAATAACTGCTAAAGTATGGTTTATGTGTAGGACATTACATACCACAGTTGGCTATTGCCCTTCTGGACCACAATGAAAAAACCACTGGTTTCAAGTTCAACATCAAAGGAGTTGCTGTAAGATTTCTAACCATTCATAGTGGTGGCTCTTTCTACTTCATAGCTTTATCTTGTTCATCCTTGTGCTAAAGGTGTTTGGATGTGATTTTAAAATAGACAATTCCCATTTAATTTCACAATAATTAGATTTGAGGGAATGTTTGGATGTTCGGTTTTTGGAAGTGATTATGTGATTTGGAATAATAAAAAACACATAATCAGCTGATGACAAGTTTCAGTTATGTAAGAAATTATTACATAAAATGACCAAAATGGACAATCTTGTGAAGTAGATGTCCCATGTTAGGTTAAAAGTAGTAGTAATTTTTCTGATTATGGTTCTGATTTTCTGATTATTTTGGGTAAAAGATTGAGATTTTATTTGGGATGTAACAAAACCAGTTTAAGCAGCAACCGCCAGTTATTTAATATTCTTGTTATTTGACAAATTACTGAAGCACATGCTTAATCAGATTGGCAACCCGCTTCTAAAACTTGACCGTGATGTCCCAGCAGTATACGAGTATTACTGGTCACATGGGATGATATCAGATGAGATTGGCCTAACTCTCATGAATGACTGCAATTTTGAAGATTATACATTTCCATCACCTCACAATGAATCTAGTGCATGTAATGACGCCATTTCGCAAGCAAATAATGTGATTAGTGAATATATTAATAACTATGATGTGATTCTTGATGTATGCTACCCTTCTCTTGTTGAACAAGAGCTGCGTTTGAAGAAAATGGTACCTTTTCCTTTCATCAACCTTTTCATCTTTTTTCTATTTTTTTTTTATAAATTTTGATCCTTTTTTGTCATTTCTTTTTTGTTTTTTTTTATTTCGAAAGGCAACTAAAATGAGCTATGGAGTTGATGTGTGCATGAGCCTTGAAAGACGTTTTTATTTTAACCTTCCTGAGGTTCAACAGGCTCTCCATGCTAATCGAACCAAGTTGCCCTACTCCTGGACCATGTGCAGTGGGTAAGGCACTCCTTAATTATTAACTCTAGTGTTGGCAATTTTGACCTGTTTACCATGGACATATTTAGGTTGTTTCGTTCATAGGGTCAAATTTTAGAACCTAGCTAAAAAGGAAACACGTCAATCGATCAAATGGGCCAAATGTTTTAAAGTGTTTTTAAATGCATATAAATTCTGCAACTGCCTTGTTGGAAAAATAGATTACTAATTTAAGTTCTAACATTATAATTTCTGTAGTTCCCATTTAACACATTTTCTTTAAAACAAAAATGTAAGGACAAAAACAGGTTGAATATTCTATACCAGATATAAACTGGTGATGGAATTTGTATCTTTTATTCTCCTTGGAACAGAATTCTAAATTACAACGACAACGACGGAAACATCAACATTCTCCCCTTGCTTAAAAGAATCATAAAGAACCAAATTCCAGTTTGGATTTTCAGGTAAATTTGGGACTTAATTATATAACACATAGACACATAGCAAATAACTGATTACCTGTTTCAAATTTGCATAATTTGTAGTGGTGATCAAGATTCTGTAGTACCGTTGCTTGGATCAAGAACACTTGTTCGTGAACTGGCTCACGATTTGCACTTCGAGGTTACTGTTCCATACGGAGCTTGGTTTCATAAGGGACAGGTATTTCATTTACTCCATTCAGGTTTAGTTTGACTTTTATGGACAAGCAAGTGTTTTTTTTAATTTAAGTTTGAGGTTATTAATTGGTATCTTCAAGTTTTGAACTTTCACTATTTCTAGTTATTTTTGTATTTATTTAACAGTGATATCATTTTTCTTGATCCTGTCTAGTGCATTTATATAATTTTACACAACTTTTTTCTAGTTTGACCACAAAAGTCAAAATGTAAGGGTGAGGTACTTCAGTAGTTTATTACTAATTCATTTGACTTTCATAGTCAAATTCAATTTCAAATCAACTCAAAGATTTTTATCAGTATGTTCAAGATCAGAAGATTTACTATAGTAATCTCATAATATATAATTGAACATGGTTTCATTTCTTTATTCCAATCTAACACAGTACATATCGATTTTGTATCCTATTTTCAACTAGTTTGACTACAAAGTCAAAATGTTCGGGCGAGGTACTTCAAAAGTCTATTCCAGTTTCATCTGACTCTCATCGTCAAACAAGTGTTCTTTCAATATTAAAATTGGGAGTCGTACTACCAGTATCTTCATGATTATAACATTGTTACTAATATTCCGTTTCATATAATTTAAAACTGCTTTTACATCAATTTTGCATCTGATTTCGACTAGTTTGACCACAAAAGTCAAAATGTACATTTTTCTGGTGTAGGTTGGAGGATGGGTCACTGAATACGGGAAACTGTTGACTTTTGCAACAGTCAGAGGTGCTGCTCATATGGTCCCATATGCTCAGCCATCGCGTGCTCTACATTTGTTTAGTTCGTTTGTTCGTGGTTCTAGATTGCCTAACAACACCCGACCTTCTATTGAGGAATAACGAGTCAAAGACGCTAGCCCAGTTTTAAATTTAGTAGAGGTTTTAGATTGAACTCGACAATATTTCAGCTTCCATTTTTATTCATGTAGCCGAAGGCAAAAAAGAAAGAGTTAAGATTAGTTTTCGCAATCTATATAAGAACACATATGGAGTCCGATAATTTATCATAGGTCGTTGTCAGAGAAATCTGTGTTTGCACAATGCTTGATAAAGAAACTGAATTTTAAACAATTTTATTAGAAGTTAAAGTAAATTAGCAAATAACGTTGCAAAAACAAAACACAAGTATCAATCATGCCTTACACCTTAACTACCTCTACCGCTGCCATCACCACCATTACCACAAGCACTTGTAGCCTTTACACCACACTTGCATACCATTGCTATTGCCACAACGACCTCCACCACAATAAAAGGGATATGATCCATTTTCTTATTTTTAGATGCTGATGGATACGGCTACAATCACACGCCACCGCCTCTACACACCATCACCACTCATGGCCTACTACCACCACTAGCACTAGTCGCCACCACCAACCAGTACCATTGCCGTCACCACACCACACACCACCAACTAGCCATCCTTACCGCCGCCATCTCCACAACAATGTAATCCCATATCCTAATTGTAAATTAAATATTATTATTATTGCATTGAAATAATAAAAGAGACTTCTTTTTAATGGTAAATAAGTGTTAATGGTCAATTAAAAGCCTTAAGAGGGTGTCTGGACATAAGGACCAATTGGGAAGTTATAAATACACATTTAGGGCACAAAACCGAAGGTACATATTGTGGTCGTTTTCTTAGAGTACCGTGCGATTAGTGTGTTGTGTGTATTGTGACTGAGAGATCATCTTTTCATCATCAAATCGATTGGAATCAACTGGGAATTTATCAGGTACGAATCCTCTCCTCTTAACCATCATTAGGGTACTGATTTGGTATTAATTAATTGAGATTCGATCGAGTTTTGGGGGCTGTTGTCTACTTTTCTGGGTTCGAACTAACGCGTGAAACCGAGAATACAATAGATACTTGAAGGCTTTATACTCGATTAAAATGAAATTAAACATTAAAGGTTTATTAAAATGAAGTTAGGGATCTTTTGAAACAAAAATGGATTGAAATGATTAAGTTTTGTAAAAGTTTGATTACTAATGTATCAACTGTGTTAGAATCGTAGATGTTCTTGAGATGGTGGGGATCGTAAACCTCTTAAGTGCAATGAATCGTAAATTTGACAATAGACCATAATCGAAAACATACAGTGTGGGTAGAATCCCTTAAGGGATTCCCCTGGATTGCAAACCTCATTCGGAGACCCAGTAAGGGTTAGAGCTACAATCGTAAAACAACATTGAGTACTGAATCGTAAATCAATGACGAAGGTTGAATCGAAAACCCACCCTTGTGCAAATCGTAAAGCTTGGGACTAAATCCCAAATCGTAAATCAAGATATTAAGGGAATCGTAAATCCCATTAGAACCCCAATCATAAACTGAGTTATAAAAGTGGAATCGTGAATCAAGACCATATGTTGAATCGAAAATTAGAGTGGGGAGGCAATCACAAATCTGAATCGTAATTTAGGATCGTAAACTGTGATGTAAATGAGTCGAAAAGTGGGGATGCGAGTAAATCGTAAATCAGAATAGAAAGAATGAGAATCGCAAATCTTATAATCGTAAAGTGTAATAAGAAAACATGGTTGGGCTTTGAATCGTAAACTTCACATGTAATATAGCATGAATCGAAAACCTAGGCTATTAGTGTTATACGTATGGTGAACCTATACTCAGTGTTTAATCTAGTGGAACCGTGTTTGTAGGTTCATGTCGATAGATGTATTTAACTTCTGAAGTACTATTGTATTGTGATTATTGTGAGTTTGTGATTGCTAATGAGATGAGTTTTCATTAACTTATCCTTTATACTATAATAACTATTCTTGTGTAATACCGTACTATGGTACGTCGATGTGACATTTTTGCATAGCTAAGTGCTTATTATTGCAGCTTTGGCAATTCATGTGTAGCTAGACACTTATCCGCCCGTGTGGCGTTGACTGTTGATGATGTGTACTTGTTACCCGTTGCTCTGGTATAATGTGTAAGTACCGTGTTAGCTCACCAAGTTTTGTGCTTACTCGTGTTTGTTGAAAGTTTTAAGGACCATCTCGTGTGGACAAGAGCAAGGCGCCGGCTTGACTACTATTTTATTCTGCAAACATTTTTAACTCTGATCTTGTTTAAACAGTATTTACTAAATTCTTTTATTTCATAAGTACCGTGTGTAGGGCAAATGAACATGTTGAAATCTTATTTTGAATGTCATCAAAGATGTTATATTTTAAAAAAATTGGGGTGTTACACACAACCATTGCATCCGTCACAACGACCACCGACAATCTAATACCTTTTGACAAACTACCATCTAGACAGGATTAATACATTCCAATTATTTAGTCAAATTCATTCGAAAACATTTAGGTCCAGTTTGTTTTGCAGAATTCGAAAGAAGGGAATTGAAACCATTTAATTTTCATGAGCGTGACAAATAAATAATCTTTGAGAAATGTATTTAATTTTCAAAAAATTAAAACCATTTTGTAATATTTCGTAAGTAGCAGTTATAAATTAACATGGTTCTAAATAACGTAAAGCGTGGCGTGGCGACAAGGTCAAACTTCAAGCTTTAAGAGCCATAGCAACGCCATGGCATTTTTAAGACGGCAAATTTGTATATATTCTATAATCATATAAATCCAATTTATCATTATCTATACTTATCTATACTACTATATTAAACATACACCTCTCTCTCTCCTATTAAAAATTAAGACTTCTTAATTTTCAATCATCATAAAATCCCAACCCTTCATTTTTTATGCA
>JAUEJL010057894.1:0-19131 GCA_032274825.1 Drosophyllum lusitanicum | reverse complement strand
AAATATTTTTTTAAATGAATGGTTCAGATCGTCTAATAAATTTTATCAAATTAGTCTTTTATTTATATTAGAAGATTTATATTAAACGGGGCCCGCGATTTTTTCAAGCGGGGACAGGGGCGGTTTCTTAAACGGGGACGGCAACGGGCGACCAATCCCCACCCCGAACCCGCCCCACTGCCATTCTTACTGTAATGCTTTTGTCCTGAATTCGAGTTCCACCGTCTTCTTTTTTTTTTTTTTGCTTTTTTAATCTCCTCTCTAATTTTATTTTCAAATTCATCTATATTTTTTAGTTTTTTTTAATTTATAATATTTAATATGATATTTCTTGAAGGCAAATCTATAATTTTTATTGACCGGTGACACCATATGATGACAAAAATAAAATTAATTAAAATTGAATGTGTTGTTTGGGTTTTTAGTTAATCGGGTCGGTTAACGAGTTTTTAGTTATTGTTATGGTATTTTAGGGCTAAATCTTAAATCAAAACACAATTTTTATGAAGCTCTGTTAATTAAAAGGAGAATTTCATATTAGGGGTGAGCATGTGTATCAAAAATACCGGAACCGGAACCGGTACCAAGTTAGAGTTTTCGGTCCGGTACTCGATACTTGAAATATTGCTAAATCGGTATTCGGTATTCGGGACTAGTACAGAAAAAACTAGGTAAAATAGGTACCGGTACCTGTACCGGTACCGGGTACCGTATATGAATACTCGGTACGGTATTCGGTACCTTCATTAAACCAAATTCGGTATTCGGTAAAATCGGTACCGGTACCATGCTCACCCCTATTTCATATATATCCTTGCAAACTTTATAAATTACATATATATTCTTACAAAACTTAATATTACATTAATATATCATCCTTAAACATCTAAACTCTTAAATATGTACATATAATTGATCTAATAGTAATTAAATGATTTAAAAGTTAAAGACATTAATATCTTATATTATTTACAAGTAAATCCCCTTAATTCCCTTATACCATCGATTCATCTAATACTACCATTGTATTCGCTTTAAACCTTCAACGGTGCCGGCGGTGATTGTGGTGATTTACCTCCAAACTTTCAACAGAGCTATAGCTAGCTGCAATTAATATTGACTGGTCATGTGCGTTTTACGTACTAGTTTTAAATTTACAAATCCGATTATTTTGTACTAAAAGCGACACGATTAGGCAAGAGATCCTAATCGGTTTTTCGGGTATAGTTAAATAAGTCGGGTGTCGGTCTCAAGGGAAACGAGTATTATTTTGATTTGATTTTATTAACTTAGAATTAAACTAATTAAAACTATTAAAAACTAAATAAAAGCAAATAAAGCAATTAAAAGGGGAATTTGGAACTTTATACTAAAAATCAAGCCTTTACCACTAAACTTAACACTAAACACTATGAAACTTCAAAAGCAATTCAAATGTAGCAAAAAGGAACTAACTTTATGAGATTCAAGCTATCAAATTGAAGACTTTCCTTCCAAAATTCGATTCTACATTTTCGAGTTGATTAATTCCAATTAAATTCGTGCAATGGACAATTAAATCATTATATACCGATTTATATAGTGGTCAGACTCTTGGTCAGATTATCTAACCCTATAATCATGCAATTAATTAATCCTTATGGTCATAAAGTCAATTTAAAACACAATTAGACGTTTTAAGTTCGTATCAAACAAGACTTTACCTTTAGTGATTATTAAAGTTAACAAGTCATTAAACTGACATACAAAGATATTTGTGATCATCTCATATTCTAATATAAAAAAAGACCAAATTTAATAAAATCTACTAGATAATCATAGCTATTAAATTAGATAAAATCATCAAAACTTAACCAACCATTTTAATAAAAATTAAAATCCAATTTTGTTTTTTCTTGCTCAAAATTGAATTTAATTTTAACTTTAATTTAAATCAAAATTATTAAAGATAATTTAATATATGTCTTCTTAAACCCTAAAATATCATATTTGCCCACTTTAATTTACGAGTATCATATTTACCTTTTATAATATTTCAAGTATTTAAACAAATTCTTAGTTTAATCATTCTAAAATACTTTATTATCATTTTAAATTCTTCCTTAATTATATAAAAAAATGCTTAACCTTACTGCCTCTAATTATTACGATAATGATCGATGACTTTTACAAGAAATATAATGACGTCTCTTCGTATCATGATACATGTTTTGCAGTCAAACATGCCATCCCTCTCGCGCCGACGTATCCACCGTTGGTCTGAGTGTTGACGCCGTATGTTGTCATTTTTTAAAATTTTCATTTCATTTACGTTTTATAATAATTTAACATATTTTCATTAATGTTTTTTATTATTCTTTAAACCAACTCCCGTATCACACAGACAATTAATCTGGTATTCATCTACAGTTTAATATAAATTTTATTCTATATTTTATAATCTTGGACACGATATAAATAATAAGACCTAAACCTGTTTGAATTTGAGCGAAAAGACACATTATAATTCTAGATATCTAATTTTTTCACTTTTTTTAAAGTTTTTTTGTGTGTAAATGTTAATATTTCTATTTATTCATTTTAAACCACGAGAAGACGCGAATAGATATAACTCCTTATGTTTATAAATCTTCTAATATAAATAAAAGACTAATTTTCATCAATTTAATTAGAAGATCTTGACCCTTCATTTAAATAAAATTAAATCCTATCCATTCATTTTATTAAAATTGAAAGTCTAATTTTGACTTTTAGCAATCAAAATTGAAAACTCAATTTTTAAAATTTAATTATAATAGGAGATAAGATAGTTAGTAAAAAAATTATTATTTTAATTTTAAAATAAGGTTAATATATTTGTGTAGACAATTATTCACGTTAATATAATTGTGTATCATATAATAAGATTAAAAAACATATATACTAATTTATTTAATATAATAATATTATTCAGAGTAACCATATATAATATTTAAAACCTAAAGATACAAATCAATTTTCCAACTTAGTTTTGATTTTAAATTTAATTTTAATTTAAAATAAATTTAGTTTATGTTAGGATTATTATCTAATTTAAAACTTTTATTCATTACATTGATTTAGAAAAAAATATCTTTTATTCAGTACATTAATTTAAAAAAAATATTCAAGTTTTTATCATTATCTATAGTTATTATATGATATAAATTTTATGTAATTAAATTTAACATTATTTTTAAAGTTGTCATCAATTACTTTTATATGTCAACTAATTTTAATATAAAATTGTTTTAGTTTTTGAGAAATTCTCATATTGTGTTTTTCTTTCGTCGATACAAAACAATTATATATTTAAATAAATGAATATAAAATAATAATTTCATAATTACCCGTGTGTTTACATAGGCATTTAAACTAGTATAGTAATAAGGGACTAATTTTAATCTTTGAATCAATTACATCAATGATCCAGATTGCATTTGAAAATTTTAGACGGTGTGATATTTTCGTAATTTACATGTGATGTTTTTACAAATCACATGTAATTTAATACTGAATCACCTGTAATTAAATATTAAAATTTTTAAAATACATTTTTTACATTCACTTTATTAAACACAACTTAATATTTTAAATATTCTCTATTCTAAACCTTTTTAGTTTTTAACTTTTTACGGGTGTGAGGCAAACGATAAAAGTGGTTTGATTGGGCGGTGGAGCTTTGTCTATGTACTCTGGAAAGAGCCAAGTTTGTTGACGCTTCTTCTTTCTCAAATACAGAATCACCAGCTGTTTGACCCCTCGTTTCAAACCTCTTTACGTCACCCCATACGTATACCACTCTCCTTTTTCCTACTAAAATAATTATTCCTACTTTATCTTTCTACTAAATTAATTAAAAAAAACTATTTTTTCATTTTATTATTTATTCTTATTTTATCTTTCAACTTATCATAAAATTATATGTGGATTTCACAAGTTCTTTTTTCTTTTTTTTTATTGATTTTAATACCCCTATTGATATTGTAAGTATGAAAATAAGTAGAAGAAAATAGTATGTTGATATATCATATTTCTTAATTAAAATAAATGTTAGGTGCTGATACACTCAATTATGTAGCATGTTTTTCTCATCCACATATTTTAAGTAGAGTAAAGAATATATGTTGCTAGCAACACCTAAGTTAGATGTTGTTACATTCACATGTCTCTTTTATAAGCGAATCCTGAAATAACAAAACTTCTCTTTATTAAACAGGTATGTGAAGATGACAACACATATCATTTTCCTTTATGGTTTTGTTGTCTAAACACACATATTTATATTTTATTAGAGAGGTAATATATCCTTCTATTTTTTCTCCTACTAATAAGACTAACACAAGTGTCAAAATCAATGAATTAGATAAGGAAAGAGAATGAATGAACTTCAAATGTTATATTGTGATAAATAGGTGGATGAAGTAAGAGGATATATCATTTTTTATTTTATTATGTATAAAATCTTCTGTATCCAAATCATGCCCGTGTTAAAAGAAAAATAATGTATCCTCCTACTTTTTCTTCCTATTTCATCCTCATACTTATCACAAGATAACATGTAAAATTCGTTAATTCTCTTTTTCACATTCTTTATTAATTTTAACACTTATATTAATCATATAAGTAAAAAAATAAATAGAGAAACAATAATAAAATATATCACCTCTCGTTTTAAAACGGCGTGTGAACAAAACAAGAAATCTAAGTTTTATACAAATTTAACTTTTTATTTAAAAACAAATAAATAATTAAATAAAGATCGATGGAGATTCCTAACAACAATTTCGTCGACTCCGCAATACACGTAAACCCCAGAAACCCGCCTATAAATAATTAACGAATCTCCCTTTTTTCCGGAGAAAGAAATTTCAACGACCGTGTTTCCTTCATCTCTCAAATCAACAAAACCCTGCTTTCATTTCACACACACAAAACTCCGTTACTATGTGTCCGACGGGAACATCCCTATGGCCGGCGAGAAATATATCCGACCTACGGTCAGCATTCGAGCTCCTTGACGCCGATCGTGACGGAAAAATCAGCCGCGAAGATCTGAAGACATCTTACGCCGACGCCGACGATGAAATAATCGGCACGATGATGACGGTAGCCGATTCTAACGACGACGGCTACGTTGAGTACGATGAGTTCGAGAAGGTGTTGAGAAGTAATAGCAACGGTAGCAGCTGCGTTATGGAGGATGTGTTTAAGGCTATGGACGGCGACGGTGACGGAAAAGTAGGTTATGGCGACCTTCGTAGTTATCTAAATTCGGCTGGATTTGAGGTTAATGATGATGAAATTAAAGCGATGATTCGATTAGCCGGTGTTGACGGTGATACCGACGGTGTGACGTTCGCCGGATTTCTGAAGATATTAGCGGTTTGATTATTCAATTGGTAACGAGGTACGCCGATAACGCTTTGCAATTTGTGCTTATTGGTTAAGATGCCTCTTTTAATTTTTATTATTCTGTAAAACAATTATTGAAATTACTGGAATTATGGATTGAATATGTTCATTTAGGTTCTGATTTTGCCATTTTGGTTACGATTTATGAAGAATTACTTCCGATTGTTCCTTTCTTTTATTCGAATTTGGGATTCTCGTCTATCAAGAGATTGCAGGACGCATAGACGTCTATGGGTCGGTGTAAAAAGTTGAAACGGCAGAGGAAATCCAGACTTTTAAATTTTAATTGAAATTAAAAAAAAGTGATCTTTTTAGTCGGTTAAAAAGAATAAATTTTAGAGGAAATGATTGTGCAGTTAATAACAGCACGTCAGCACCTAAGTGGTAGACGATATTAACCACAAGAGAGGTGTTATATCCCACTATTTATAGCATTTAGATGTTTCTCACGTATGCTATAATATCTTTGAAACTAATATATAGGAACAAAAATGTCATATACAACAACTTTATGCATCATTAACTTGTATCATATGATTAACTTGTATCATATGCATAACTGTTTGTATCATGTTGTGTATAGCCTGTAGTGAAATATTCATGTTTTGTGGATGAACCAATTTATCCTTAAAAGAAATCTCTCTCATTTGTAAAAATCAAAACAGACGGTAGGGGATCTAAAATGTCAATGATTTAGTGAGTAGAGTGGTAAAGTAAGAAGACTTATTAAAAACTAAAGGGCTTGTAGCTCAGCAGTTAGCTTTCCCCGGATCTTATTTGTTAAACTTGACTTCAATCCCAGTACTGAAAGACGTGACTTCAAGAGTGGATTTCGTGGTGTTAAGGAGTCGTGCCCTCGTTTAAGAGATTATGAGTTTTAAGTCCCTTTGTGAATAATGAAGTAGATTTAGTGGTGTGTACGTTTGCTGTTAAAAAAAGAAGATTTATTAGAAATAGTTATATAATGTTTCTAACTTCACGTATCATATTTTAAAATTTATATATCTTTCTACTAAATATTTCTATCCGTCTCACTTTATCATAACAAGTGTTAAAATTGTAAAACTAAATGAGTAAATAGAACTAGTGCTATACCCGTGCGGTGCTCGGGTACGTAAAAAAAACTTTTATATTAAATTTTTTTTATACATACTCTTTTTAAAGGTATAAAATTATATTTCACGTCTAAAAGTTTTTAGTATAATTTAATGTGTTTCTCGTGTTTACTGTTTTTAATAAAAGTTATATATATATATATTATATATATATTGAAAAGTTTATTTGAGAACCGTTTTTATTGTGAGAATCGCGAGAACCAATGTTGGCCGTCCAATTTCTTCTTCTTCAGTTGGATTGTCCACCATGAATTCTTTACATGCACCTTGTTCTCACAATAGTAATGGTTCTCAAATGAACCATCTCATATATATATATATGGATGATATAAAACCATGAAGAACCACCCTTATCAAGGTAGAGCATTTGAATGAGAAATATCAAGATAGTGAATTTTTGTTATTCCAAAAATGTCCTTTCTATGTATACGGATGCACGTCAGTTATCAATTAAATATATAATTTTTTTCTTTTAATCTCAACCCTTGATAGATGGATCTAGTGGTTCATAATGGTTCATTAAGTTCATAAAATAAAAATGACAGCTCATTGAAAACATATTAAATGAGGGGTATTTTGAAAAAGTCAAGTCTCGCTCTTTAATGAAGGTCCATCCGGACGCAATTCACAGTTGAAAAAATATACAAATGACCAAAATACTCGTATTAATGAGTCATTAATAAATATTAATGATGCTTACAATTGGTAATCGCGATATTTGTATTAAGAATGCTTCTCAAAAGAACTTTTCCCTATATATATTTGTTAAATGGACTATATATATATATATATAAAATATAAAAAGAATTCTAACAAAGTTACATTAAAAAAATGACCCTCTTGTATGTATTATCTAGTACAGTAATCTAATCTTTTTTTTAATACTACCATTTCTAAGCATGTCTAACTTTACGTGATGGAGCATTGTCTCGACATTGTAAAGGCATACCCATGATATTAGTGTTGATGTTATGACTTAATTTGATAAAAGACATTTTTATTAGCCAATTATATATTTTTTATCTTTAGAATTTAAACTAAATTTATTAAAAAGTAAATAATAATGATATCAATATAAGTGTACTCATCTCATAAAATTAATATCCAAACATAGAATAGATTATATTTATACATACGTAAATTGTTTGCGTATAGTTTATTATTTAATTAAATATAATTAAAAATACAAAATAACATTAAATTAAGTTAATGCAATAATAGCCTTAATTTTATGTGCGAAATTATTAATTAAAAAATAAGAAAACTTAAACAAATTAAATCTTTATATAAAATTTCAAGTTGTAAGGGTAGTTATAAAACCTACTAACATGATGGTTCTTCCACTCATCGGTAACTTTATTGAGTTATAGTTTGTGGATGGGTATTTACTCACCCACTAATCAACAATTTTAATGAGTCTTAAAGTAGTAATGGTAGTTTTGTAAACAACTTTATATCACTAACCAACGGTTTTAAAATGCCCACAAGTGGTTACCAAACATATTGAAAACAACCCACTCACATGCGGTTGTTAATAAGTAAATGGAAACATTCATTACCATATAAGGAAAAAATGACAAATTATAATTCATATGCAAGAAATGACCAATATAACTAACAAATAAATAAAATTTGTCAAGCAATAATAATTCACAATGATGGTTATAAAAGTTTTCTCATGAATTAATATTGATTGATGTTTCATTATTTGAATTGGGTTCTATTATGATAAGTATTTTTAATTTTAAGTTGATGCATATACGTTTATCCAGGACGCTTAATGATAATGTTTAAATATTTTACAACATCAGGTTATTAGATCAATATAATATAGTGGAGTGCATTAACTATTTAACATACACCTTATTTCATTAAAAATCTTATCTACTTTTATAAAAATTATCGTGACATGACAAAATTTTTAAAAATTATATATTTTTAATTCTATTATCGATAACCAAGCAATCAATGATTATATTGATTATGATACGTAGAGTGAATGAATATAAAAAATGAATAAAATATCTATGAATTACCTACTCATTTCTATTGTTGGATAAAACGTTTTGAAAATATACCAATATTTAAGAAAATGTCATATTACGATAAAATTTATATCAAAACGTAGATAAAAATGAGACGGTTACAAATATATAATTATTTTTTCTCTAGACACAATATATCACAAGTTATTAAATATAATTTATACACAACATATAATTAATCACATTAATATACAAATATTATAAATCTCCCTCACATGTTTCATACAACCTCCTCACATGTTTCATCCAACCCTCTTCCAATTGATTTAGATTTGAATTTAATATAACGGTTTCCTCAGTCTCTACCAATCATAGCCTACCATTTCTCCATGTCATATTTACATATCATCAATGACATCATCATTTTCATGCCACATCACTATTTTCTCTCTGCTCCGTCAACAATATATATATATATATATTAAATAATCTACCCACATCAACATAATTTCTAAAATTTTATTAACTCCTCTCTCCTTATTTCATAAATATATATTTTTTATTTTAATGTGTTCTAGAATTTATTTTTATAATTAATAAAATAGTTAATGCAAATAAAAGAAAATTAAAAAAATGAACATGTTGATATAGAAAACTTTTTCGTGATATTAAATTGCACGAATAACATACCATTACATTCTTGAAAGTGGCATGTTGTAAAAAAAAAACTATTTGCCGTCCATTACGCGGGTACGATGCTAGTATGTATGTATATATATATATATATAGAGGTAATGCTCATTAATGGACTTATTAGGAGGGGTACTTTGCTCATTTATATATTTATCCAACTGAAGCTTCCGGCTAAATCTCGTAATTCTCACACAAAAAACAATTATCACTTAAACTTTTTCATATATATATATATATATATATATATTATATACATACTAGTTAATTGCCCTGTGTATTACACGGGCGACGATAATTTTTTTAATGTAAAATAATAACGAATGTATATTAGTCTCTTAGTATTATTATAAGAGATAACAGATAAAAGATAATATTTAAATATTAATAAAATATGAACTAAATCCTACATATACGATGTGGAATCTAAATTAATAAAATTATTTTATTTTTTAATTTTAGTAATTTGAATACTTCTTATTAATTTAAAGTTAAAATTTAGTTCAAAGTTTGACTAATTAAAGTCAAAATTGAGTTTCAATTTTGATAAAAATGAATGGTCAAGATTTAAATTTGAGTAAATGAAGGGCTAAGATTTTTTTAATTAAATTAGTGATGGTTAGTCTTTTATATAGATTATTAAAAGATAGAAGATATATATATACACACATATCACTTCTGTAACAGTGTAACATGTAATTTATAACAGAAAGGGTTTAATAGAAACATTGTAATCGGATTGGCCCAATATCATTTATTTGATCCAACTAGTTTGAACTTTGAATCATCGCCATTTGGTCGGCCCAACAACATTTTTTTCGGTCTTAACAAAATTTCAGTTTCATGAACACATCAACTCATCAAGAAAACCGCATTAGCTAGTTTAGCTTTTCATACACGTGATACATAACAAAAATATTCAAACATAACAACTTTATTTTTATCAATTTGTATCATGCATTGTAAGTTGTCACTATTATATATAAATAAAACTAGATTAGATGTCCGTGTGATAAACAGGTTGGATTAAAAATAATAAATATAATCAATCAAATGATCATGAGATGTTTAATTAAAAAATAACTAACGAATTCAAATGCTTATAATACTTTCATAGCGTAAATAATTGTCAAATTTAGTTTTTTTGTAATGAAATAATTTATACGAGCATATTTCAAAATAAAAAAAATTAAAATTTCACACAAAAAAAACTTTGACAAGCATTTTTTATAATTGATTTTTACTACACTGCAATAATACGTGTGTAGTGATAAAATAATTACTACGTATACAATTGATTTTAATGATTTACCTTACTAATTAACATTAAATGCATTAAAGTCAATTGAGTTTTGATTTTGATCCAAAAAAAGTCAAAATTGTATTTTAGTTTTTATTTTTTATAAAAATAGATGGTCAAAATTTGATAATATTAGTTTTTTTTATCTAAATCAACACTTATGATTATCTAATAAATTTTATCCATGTTAATCTTTTGTTTATATTACAAGATAATCAACTCTTTTTGTATAAAAATTATAAAGAGTTAATTACATAAATAGTCCATGTGGTTGTCACGAAATTTCACCTTTAGTCCTTCAACTTTAAAATCTAAAAATATAGGCATTGTTCTGGTCACTTTGTTTAACCTTTGGCCCTTTACGTTAACTTTAGTTAAGTTTGATCATTAGTCAAATAGTATTTTGGTCAATTTCCTATTTATTCTTATTACTAAATAAAATTTCTTTATTATCCTTATTTCCAAATAGACTCTTGTCATTTTCATAATTATAGTTGCTTTCAAACTGGTTTTTTTGCTCTCTTAACCTTGGTTCCAAACACCTTTTTTTAAAAAGCCGCCCATCATATTCTCTCTTTAAATTTACACACACACACACACACACTCTATCTCTCTCCGGTCTACACACACCGTCTCTCATCAACACCGCACAACCACTACCCTATTCTTTCTTTTGGATTGCGTTTTCCCTTTGTTCTCAGGCTATGATGTTGGTGCCAATCTTTAGTGATTATGATTAGAATGACGTGTGCAACGAAAACATAAAAGGGCTAACCACCGCCTCAGGCACACCTGTAAACTACCACTGCCGGCGTCTCGTGTTACACGATCTCTTTCTCTCTCAAGCCGTCTTTAAGCAAATACCACAAGCCTGGTCAAAAATCCCTTGAAACCTTAAAAACCCAAATAGCAAACTAATCTTTGACCCCAATTTGGGTTCAAATCAAGATTTCATCTACAATCATCGAGTTTGTTTAAGATTTTGTTTTTTTTATTTGTTTTCTAGGTCCACAATCTACTGATTTAATGGTATTTGTGATGTTTGTAGTTGGTGGTAGTTGTGGAATGGTGATGCTGATGGCGATTGAGAGAGATTGGGCATTAATCGTTGATTATGGATTAATTATATACGCATTCATTCGTGTATGTGTTTGGTTTTGGGTTTTTAGTGTATCCATATTATGGGTTTCTTGTTCTTCGATTTCTGAGATTGTTTTTCAAAGCTGGAACACACACACAACGGTATCTCATATGATTTGGGGATCTAAGGGGAAAAACACTCTGTTTTCGGGACGAGTGATGAACAAACACACATATGTTTTTCGGGTTTAAGAAAAGTAATGAACATAAGGATGGAAACAATGTGCAAGAACATTGATTAGGATTTTCATGTATGAAGGATGTTTAAGTTTGTTTATTAGTAACAAGGATATATAAGAAATTGATCAAAATCTTAACTAGGCTTAAAGAAAAAGGTTGTTTGAAAACAATTAAATGGGTAATATGTGTTTGATAACAAGGATATATAAGAAATTGATCAAAATACTTTTTGATTAACGGTAAAACGTAATTGAATTTAGTGTAAAAAACCAAAAGCGAAATAAAATAATAACAACAACTATTTTTATAATTAAAAAAAGTAAAAATAAATTTTCGTCATTAGTTCATAACCATTTAACTCAGATTATAAAATAGGATATTACAAGTTTAGGTTCGGTTGAAGGTAAAAACTAAAAACCCAACCCGGAAAAAGGATAAAAAAACCATCTGCTCGGTCCTAAATTTCTCCCGAGTATATAAACCCGCGGAAACCCTTTTGACCAAAATGTTCCTTCCATCTCTCTGTTCGCACTCTCGTTCGCGCCTCTGTGAGATCGGCCAAGCGCAACAACAAACCCTAAGCCAAAACAAAGTAGAGAGAGAAAGGAAGAACAGGATCTTAGATTCTCTCTTTCTCTCTCACTTCAACCTCGATCTCCGCCCATCTCGATCCTTATTTTGGTACGGATCATCTTCTTAGTGTTTCATATATCTACATTTGTATACTCTGCTATGTTTGTTAGTTTTTTTTTGCTTTGTTCCGTGTTGTTTTCGGTTTTTTTGTTGCTGACTGGTAGTGTTTTTGTCAAGTTTGGTTAGGTTTTTGATATCGATCTACTATGGCGGCTACGGAAGCAGCGGCAGCGGCACCTGTATCTTCTCAAGTTGTATGTATCGTAGATTACTTTATGTCTGTTGGAGATTTTGCTTATGGCGGGGCTTGATATTAAGCTTCCAAGTTAATTTTTAGCTCTACTTCTTCGTCTAAAGAGGATTTTGAGATTCTACTTTGTGTTCTTTTTAAGTCACGTGATAATTTAATAATCTACAACTGTATGAATTTTGGTGGTGCAGAAGCATATTTTCTGAAAGTGTTATCTGCCAGCATCATTTTGTTTAACAAATTTCTTGTACTCATACTTTTGAATGTTTTTTCTTATCTATATTGCTTTATTTCTGAGAGTTCTCTCATCTTTTGATAGTCCTGTTTGATGTTTTTGTTCTTGTTTGGAATTTATATGCCTAAGCAGCTAGCCACCCAGGGGAATTTGTTTCATAAGTCTGATATTGTTTAAACTTGCTTTACAATGTGCTATTATCTGATTGCATTATTTGTAGGTAGAAGAATTTGATTGCTTATTCTTTGAATGTTTTGGCAATAAGCAGGTTGGGAATGCTTTTGTTCAGCAGTATTATCATATATTGCACCAGTCACCTGGGCTAGTTCATCGTTTCTATCAGGATATCAGTAAACTTGGTCGCCCTGAGGAAGATGGTTCAATGAGTCTAACCACTACCATGGATGTATGGTATCTGTTCATCTTTTTCATTCATTATTTATGTGCGAGGACTCTGTCTTCTTGGATTGTGTTTCATGCTGCTTTTCTTTGGTATCAGTTATCAAAATCACTTTTGTACTTCATCTATACCTCTATTCTATTAGAGGATAAGAGATGTTCATAAATCAAGCAACTTAGAGACATTTATCAAAAGCATTGATCGTTGCTTTTCTCTTTAAGCTCCATATATCTGGTTAACTTCATCAGTTCATCATCTTAGTTGTAGATGTTAGTTAGACAGTGGTAGTTCTACGCCAGAAAGATAGTGCAATGTATACATGATTATATACTGGTCTAGTAAAGACATTAAACCCTTGTTTTTAATCTTTCCCAAATCTGATCTTAATGTTGGTATTGACATGCAGGCAATTAATGCTAAAATACTGTCACTTAACTATGGCGACTTCAGGGCTGAGATCAAAACTGTTGATGCACAAGAATCATTAAACGGTGGAGTCAGTGTTCTAGTCACTGGATATTTGACTGGAGAGGATAATGTTTTGCAGAGTTTTACACAATCTTTCTTCCTCGCACCTCAAGACAAAGGATACTTTGTGCTAAATGACATATTCCGTTATATGGAGAACGCTAATCATGATGAAGTAGACCATGCTCCCACCGAAGATGTTGTGGCTCCTGCAACTCCTGAACAAGGTGACTGAATATAAATGTATTTAAACTGTGCTTGAAGTCTGACACGTGTTTGGTAAATGTTTTAGTTGTTTCTCTAATCAATTTTATTGAAATATATTGTTCTTATAGTACCCAAATTGGTTCCAGTGGTGGAGATTGACAATATAGCTGAGCAAGCTGTTGTATTGACAGAGGAACCTGAAGCAGAAAAGGTGGTTCCTCTGGAGAATGGAGAAGTACCTAGTCTAGAGGAGGAAGAACCAGTTCCTGAGGTTGTTGATGACGTGCAGGATTCCTCACAGCTGACTGTTGAATCTAACACCAAAATTGAGGAACTTCCAAAGAAGTCATATGCATCTATTGTAAGTGACATTTTAGCATATGTCCTGTTCAATTTTCTTTGTTTTTGTAATGATGTCCAACGACAGTCAAAACAATGATTGTATTATGGAACTGTGGACACCTGTCACGCGTGTTGTTCTATGGAATTTTGAAGTACTAGAGATGGCAAGGTGGATGGGTTGGGTAATGACTCACATGGGCTTCATCTGTTTGGGTTGACCCGCAAACACTTTTGTGACCTTTTCCCTCTAAAATATTAATAAATAACTAATGCGTAAATATGGTTACAGAACATATTAATGTAGCTGTCATTCATATCTTCGAATAATTTGACTTAAGAGGTTGGCATGCATAAAAGTTGGGTTTGGACTTTGGACAATTGTTAACCCATTTGATCTTTTTGACAGCCTGACAGGTTCCATTTTTAGCTTACTTAAAAAAATTTTTGAATTCATTCAAAAGTAAATGGTTTGAAATTGCCCCCTGTAAGAAAGATGAACAGATGATGCATGTGCATTATTTCGAGTAACCCAGAGGATTGATAAGCTAAGTGCCCTGGTTTGACCTATGCGTCAAAGTCTGTTTAGATTGATAATTTTTTTTGTCAATTTTATTGTATTACTGCGGACATGGATTTCAGATCAAATCTCTTCTACAGTCATTTTTTATATGTTTTGTTGTTATTTTTTAAGGTAATGGATCTCAAGCAGAATGGTGTGCCGTTTTCATCTCCAAACCCTGTACTGAGGAAACCTGAGCCAAGGAACCAAGAGCAACATCTGAATAATGCTCTCACAACTACTGTAGTTGCTGAAGCAGTGGCCTCCAATGTGGAGGCTGCTGAATATGGTATTCATGAGGAAGAAGGTATGTTGTTTACATTAGTTGTTGGAACTGAATCTTGCTCTTGCATATTAGCATCATATTGTTTCCTTTCACATCTTTTCTTAATAAATCTTACAAATCCATTTTGTGTTTCATTCCGTATTCATGCATATTTGTGTTTGAAATCGTCATTTTGTATGGACAGCTGAAGGTTATTCTGTCTATATCAAGGGGCTCCCAATGAGTGCTACACCTGCAGTCCTGGAGGAGGAATTTAACAAGTTTGGACCTATCAAGCCTAATGGTATTCAAGTTCGTAGCAACAGAGTATGTATTAACTCATCTCTCAGTTCTACTTCAGTTTTGATTATATATATATATATATATATATAGGGGACGGTTCAAACTTATCCTTAATTAATCAAGGGCAATTTGGACATTTTCACATTACCCCCACTTTTTTTAAACTAATATATCCATCAAACGGAAAGGTGTTAAATTACGAAAATTATACCAAATTAATGAGAAAATTATGCTATTTAATTTGAGACCGATCTTGCTATATTTTTAGGAATTTTTTTGTGTTTGCTGGGTTTTTTTAGTACAAGTCTCGATATGTGCACAAGTGCATATAGGGGTGTTCACTAATCGGATAAAACCGAATTATCGAACCGAAAATTTTGGATCGGACTATTTGGTTCGGATCCGAATAAGAATATATATATAACACTACTGGAACAAAGTAATCCATACGTGTCATGTCTATGTTTATTTATAACTTATTATTTTTAATTTTATATATATATATATATATATATATCAAAGCTACTAGTCCCACTAGTTATTGTAACTTAGACAACTATATTTTAATCTGTAATAGTATATATATCAAATATAGTTTTTATATCTCGACTCTTTAAACATGTATTTCTGTAAGAATGAAAACCGAATTGTAAAAACCAAACCAACCGAATTGTAATTTGGATGGTTTGGTTCGGATCTTAAGATTGTTTGGATGGATCGGATCTCATTTTTCATAATCGAAATCCAATTGGATTTACTCAATCGGATCGGATTAAACCGATCCATCCGAACGTACACCCCTAACCACAGTGACTATTTTCGTAATTTTTGAAGTTAAAGGACTAAAAGTGAAAATTAGTGACAACCACATGGACCATTTTTGTAATTAACTCTTATTATAATAAATCTTAATATAGTTACTTTTATATCTTATTTATTTTTTCTTTTATAACTTTTAATATTTAATGTTTGGTATAAATATGATTATATATTTGTAACAAATCTTATTTTATCTATATTTCGATATAAGTTTTATTGTAATACGATATTTATCTAAAACATATATTTTACAAAATCGTAATACTAAAATGTAATATATTTTGATGAAGAAACATCATACTATGCTAACATTTATTATAAAACGTAGATACAAATGAGACGAGTACAACTACCTATTTGATATTCCTTACTCCTTTTTTATATTAAAAATAATGCTCTCTCTAATTTTCTTTATTTTATAAAATAGTCCTATTAAAACTTTTTACACATTTTTTTATTAAATAATTTTATGTATATTTTTATTTTAAAGTTTAATTTCTTTTAGTTTTGTAATAAAAGATTAGAATAGTTTTACCGAAGTATTATTTTTCTTTTTATTTGAAAATTTCTCTGTGTCTGTGAAGATTAATAAAACTAAATGTTATATTGAACGTAAACTGAAAACTTAAGTCTGAAAATTTGTTTGAATACGAACCAAATAATGTTAAAGCATTACAAATTCTTTCAAACAAATTTTTACCTTGCATCTAATTCTACTTATTTGTTTATCTCAGGAACTCATGTGTTGGTTTTTAATGAATGTCCATTGTTAAACAAAAGATATAATCAGGCTTGACGGTCAATCACTAATTATGGGTGGGTGTTCATCTTCTCACTTTTAGTTTCTTTGCTCTGACGAGAAACTATGGTCCAATATCTACCCGGCCGACATTCAAACTCTTATAAAGGCCGCTAGGGTTTTCAGAGCAGCCTTCTGTGCCATGGGAGGTTGCCGGAGTTTTGGCTGGAGAAAAAGCACATAATGCGGAGTTTTGAGTAACAAAAGTGTATACTTCGAGATATTGAACCATGACATATCTCTTTTGAGAGAAAGAGGCATTGGAATATATTAGGTTTTGTTGGCGAAGCTGAGTAGCCTAGATCTGTTTTTAAGAGAGAGAGAGAGAGAGAGGCCGGAGTAGATCAGATTGATGTCGATATAAGTGTAGTTGTCAAAGGTGAGTAAGATTGGTTTGGTTTTGAAGATAAGTTCGTTATGTTAGACATGTAATTGTGGCCATATACTGAAAATACCCTTTAAAACCATAGGACGCATGTCATATTAAAATTGCTTTCTACACTTCTTTGTTAATTCTCTTCTCATTATATCCTAATATATTTGGGAACAGGGGGACTACTATAAATTATTTCAAATAAATAATTCTTATCCGAACAACACCAATCCAACAAAAGTGTGAAAATACCTATGAATGTCATACGTTGTTTCCAAGCAATGAGTGTGATCAGGATGGACCACACAACTTAACATCATGTCTCCAAAGCTCATATAGAATGCCTCTAAACTTAGTGTGATCATCAATCGTACTAGTTTTATGAATAAATATGCAAATCATAATCATCACATAATTGATATATCTTTAGTTCTTAATTCATAGGACCAAGCTTTGTTTATCCGACAATGATATGTGGTCCATATAGATAACCAATTGCCAAAATGACGAGGATATGTGGTCCATAAGTCATTCGTCTTGCTAATGATACTTTCTATGTGCCGTTAACACCTCAAACAAATATGTTAGAAAATGTTTCGAGTTGAAAAGGAGATGTGAACGTGCACGTATGAGACGTAATTCATGTTTCTTATTAAAAAGGTCGGATTTATAGTCCTTAGTTTTGGATAATATAAAAGGAAGCAAATTATATAATTAATTAAACACATCAAATGTGACCATGGATGATCATATATCTGGTGGGTCCAAAACTTGGACCAGCCAAGATAACATTAAATGTCCCAATCTCATAATACTGATTAATTCTAAATTATAACTAGTTTGATAATTGTACTATATTTATGAAAATAAAAAAATAAATAGGAAATCATAACCCAACTTAAATAACTTTGAAGATCTTTGTGGACCATGTTTGGTTTGACTAACAAGGTTATGTGGTCCATAAAGATAACCAATCACCAACTGGCCTTTGTCTAATCTGATTTTTTTTAAAGCCTCAAACAAAAATGACACGTAATGTTAACTTTAGTCTATTTTATAACTAAGTTGTTGTTCGTTATTGCCAAGACAGAGTCGTGCCGTTATTTTGTATATAATAATAATAAAAATAATAATAAGAGTTAATTTCATAAATGGTCCTTTAACTAACCACGAATTACAAGTTTAGTCCTTTTTTAAAAAAAGTTGCAAGCTTGATCCTTTAACTACCATTTTTCTGCATAGATGGTCCTTTGTAACGGTTTTCGTTAAAAATTCTGTTAGTCTTGTTAAAATACCCTTTTTACCCTTGCCATTATAAAATACATTTTAAAAACCTAAAAAATATCTTTTATATATATATATTTATATAGAGTTAATTTCATAAATGGTCCTTTAACTAACCACGAATTGCAAGTTTAGTCCTTTTTTCAAAAAAGTTGCAAGCTTGATCCTTTAACTACCATTTTTCTGCATAGATGGTCCTTATTAACAGATTCTGTTAATCATTGCCGTTAAATCCAATTGATACGAGGGTATTTAAGTCTTTTTACCAATTTTCATTTTTAATTGATTTTTTAATATTAGGCATATTCATTAAATAATTAAACAATTCAGAAATTATATATGTACTTAATT
>JAUEJL010057883.1:0-19141 GCA_032274825.1 Drosophyllum lusitanicum | reverse complement strand
AATTACAAAATAAATACTCAAACAAGTTGTTAACTCATGACACGAGGAAACTGGTTATGTATTAATGGCTTTAATTAAGGAAACCAAGAAGACTAAGTATTTATAAAAAAATTTAGGACCTAATTATCCTAAGTTTGACCGAATTTGGGTCGAGTTTTGGATTACTCGGATTCACCTCAACTCAGCAAGGTCATCAACCTTGTCACGAGTACTCGGCCTTGGAAAAGGAGTTTTACAACACTGATTTGCATCATTGAGATTGTTCATTTAGAACCTTTATCAAACATGTCACATTCAGAGGCAGATTCATTTAGAGCCTTTGAATTATTCAGATCACAGAATCATTCAGTGCTTAATCATTCTGTTTTAACAAACAGCCCCTTAGTGTTCTTTATACTTTAGAGGGAGGTAATATATGACAGCATTGCATTCCAAAATTCTACAAATATCTTCCACTAGTAGGCTGTTAGTAGCTTAACCTTTTACAATAACCTCGGAATAATTTGATTTAAAACATCTTGTTAACATGGTGTCAGATCTGCGTGTTTAATTTCCCATTTACTATTACTACGTATTTCAGTTGTAGCACTAATGGATTCAACTGTAATGAAAGAAAAATTTGCTACATCTTGAACTCCCATTTTGACTGTTTGTGTAAGTTATAATCATGTTTTGTTGGGTGCAGAAAAAGCTGGTTATGGTGGGGTCACAGAGAACACTGTCATATGTTCCAATACTGAAGCTTCTAATGGAGAAAGTGGGAGAAGGATCTTCCATATTGAATGTAAATAAAGAGGATATTGATATCAACAATCAACACCACAGAAGAGAGCTCAAGAGATGCTCCCAGTTGAGCTGAGGTCACTGTAGTTTTTTATCTTGTATTGGACCACTGAAATTGGCAATACAAAATAAGTTAATTTCAAGTGACATTTTTGTTTGAATGGTGGCAACCTAGTCTTTATGATCATTAGGTTGTGCAGGTTTTGATCTTTTACATGACTGTAATCAATCCCGAACGTGGTAGGATGTAGACAGTCACACTCTTCTCAAAGGAGAAACCATCTTCTTTTGTAAAGAAAAGTTCATTTATAAGAAAATGTCCATAAAACTGAAACATTGTACTGTAACTTGATCCAGCTATCGTGGAATAATGCTGGATCAGACCAGGCTATTTCAATATAGTGTGAAATCCTCTGTAACGTATTAGGAAATTTACAACTTGAAATTGTAATAATTTTTAGGGAGAATTTCATCTATATCCTTGCAAACTTCGATAATTACATATATATCCTTTCAAACTTTCAAATTACATCAATGTCCTTCTAAATGTTTTTATCTCTCATATATGTCCATAAACCTAATTTTTTTATCTTTAAACTATTTAAAAATTAGAAAAATTATGTCTAATATAATTGATATGTTAAATCACCAATATACCCTTATTTAGAAATTACATCATAACCTAAAATCCAACTAACGTACGTATGCATTGTTCTGCTACCTTGTTGCCGGCTTCATCTTCTTGCTATGTCTCTCCATCGCCTTCATACTCTATATCAATTTTATCACACCTGGAAAACATCAAAATCATGATACCTACTTGCTTTCTCGCTATTGTTCTTTCACAACTCTTTAAATTCATCATTTGGACCAGGCAAAGTTTTTCATTTTATTGTGGTCATGAACTAGTAAGTCTGTGTAAATTGATTTGATTTAATTTTTTATCCAACATTTACTTTTATTTGTTGTCATGATTCACCTCCTAAATCTACATAATGAAGATTATAGGGCTTAATTTAGCGATTACGTGAGGTAAATGATAATATGTATTGATGCGCACAAAGTGTTCGATTAAATGCTTGAATGAACTGTTACTTAGTGAAAAGTAGATGTTAATTTTTACACTTTGATATCAATTGTTTTTTCATTTAAGCTTGATATAGTTTGATGATCCGTTTTAATTTCTTATACAGTGTAAAACATATTAATTATTCCCTAATAAACAGGTTCTTCGTAACAACGGAGAACATAAAATAAGTAAATTACCTTTGTGATAGCCCGCCGTTTAAAATATTGTACAATTCTACAGGCTTGCAATAAACCTTGAAGTTTCCCTCAACTACCTTTTGTTCTTCCACAGCCAAGATGGATTATAACCCCTGTTTCTCATTGATTCTATTTGGACAACCGAGAACAGAGTAACAAGCTGTGTACTTCATTGACCGGAAAAACTCTTGATTTCAAGAACAAAAGTAGTGACAGCAGCCTTGAACGTGAACGGATGTATCAAGAAACGAAGCAGTAGAGGCCACTAAAGAAGCCAAAGAAAAACACGAACTGTTGACTAGGGTGAAGAACAGGGTACACGTTTTGTAGCGTAACGTACTTTTTAAATTTAATTGTTTAATTTTAGTAATTTGTACACGATCTTGTACAATGCTTCTTAAGTTACTAGCTTGTACATTTGTACAATGCTTCATAAACGACAATGCTTTGTTGACCTAGGTGTTATCAGATGTAGCTATCCATGTAGCTATCCCTTTTACTGCTGAATTCTAGTGAAAATCGCTAGAAAATGAAGTAGCTGGAGAAGGAAGAGGGTGAACAAAGGAATTTGGTGTTTATATCCCCTTATGAAATTCTCCCTTATAAGTATTAGAATAAAAATACTAGATATATACATATACACGCACATACATACATGTATAGAGTTAATTATTTAAAAAATATTAAAGAACTAAATTTGAAACTATTAGAAAACCATAGACCGAGTTCATAATGTTATAAGAGCAAAATAGTCATTTTAAAAGTTATAACACCAACACTATTACTTTTAATGATTAAAGGATGGATGTTGTGACAAATTGTGAATTTGAGGGACAATCTCATTAATATTTTAATTTAAAGAACTAAGTTAGTAATATCTAGCAAATCACAAGAACAATGGTCCAACTCTTATTTTATTAGCTTTGGTTCACAATCATATTTAGAACATTTTTATAAATTCTTACGGAAATCCATAAGCCAGTCCTTGAGATCAACTACTAGAATACTAGATTGAAGTATAATTTGAGGATAGGATTTGTGCACTACAATATTCATGATGGGTGGTGCTATAACACACCAATACTTAAGGTATTTTAATCTAACTTATGAGTGTGACAACTTCTATAACTAGTGCTGCTAATTGTATATATCCTCCCATATAACCTTGATACTAACATGAAAGGTTTCAACATATATATTTATATACAAATGATTTGATTTGGACTGTTTCTAATCTCTAACAATGAGATGAGCCTATGATTTCCTTAGAAAAAAATGGGTTACATAGTTAAAACATGAAGTCATCTAAAATTTATTCAAGTATGCATTAAAAAACATCCCTGTATCAAAAATAAGGTTTTGCTGTGGATAATTATAATAGATGTACTTATCTTCTAACATTAAATAAATAAGAATCATTAGACAAAATATTTAAATTTTGAATACTTATCCATAATACACCTATAAATAGAGAATTGCCTAATACATACTATTACTTCTTGTTCTCTTTATATTCACAACAGGTTTTAGTCTATTACGATGATAATATAATATAGCTTCGTAATTCTATACGACAAGAGGATAGATCTAAAACAAAAGGTTTGCGAGTTAACCCGATTCCACCAACACAATTTAACCCATACAGGAAACTAATGCCAGCCATGAGCCACCCCTGATGACAATGATACTCAGATCTAACAATGGTCCCAAGTAATCCAAAGTGTCAAACTATTATGCACTTTAACACACTGATACAGAACAAATTAATTTAAAGTTCCTTATAAGAACAAAAACATTGGCACCAAAAACTTGAAGCTACCAAAATGCAGTATTTTTTTTTTATTTCAGACATCCGGGAGGACTTCTTCCTTAACATCCAACAATTCTTCCACCTCGACTTCTTTGGCTTCATACTCCTCTTCAACATCACTCGCTTCTCCATCCCTCAGCATTTGCCTTACTGCTTTCTCTTCTTCATGGTATTTCTTCCACTCGTTCACCCACCTTTCCCATTCCTCCTTCAATTGCTTTCTCTTCTCACGATCCTGCTCGCTCAGCAACACTGATATGTCTTGATCCTCAATCTCATACTTTTTACTGTATTTCTTTAGATTCTTGAATATTTCTTCTTCTTTCTCATGGCTCAAGAATGATGGTGGCCTTGGCCTCCATAAAAACTGCAACAATTAATATATCTTGTCATTCTCTTCTACTAATTAGTAAGCATGATCTAGGGGTGTTTGGATGGATATTGTTAAGAGTAATCATGAGACTGGAAGATAATAAAACAGGCTGTAGAAAGATCCGTGATTGGCTGTGCTTCTTTTGTTTTGAGTTATGATGATTCAAAGAAGGATATTTGAGTGTTTATTCTGATTAAACAAGTAGTTAATTTTGTGAAAAAAAGAGTAAAAAGCTTTTGAATTAAGTTAAAAAATGGGTAATCAGGTAACTTTAGTTAACCAGTGGATAAAGAATTTGGTTGCAACTTGTAATTCATGCATTTCCGAGTGTAGGGTAATAACCACTAAATCCTCTTTTTGGTATACTCTTACTTTCTATCTAATTGTGACCAATTTATGTCTTTCGTTTAATAGCATTAGCAAGACACGATTAGCCTGAGTCAAACAACCAAGTGTGTTCTATTTATAAATATTTGGGTGAAAGTAGCCTAAAACAAAGAACGTTTTCCCAATGTTCCATTATGGCACATGAAGTTTTTTTGTGTTCACAAAAGGGTTGTGAATGTCTAAAAATTTGGAACAAAACAGGGGGCATAATGAACCGTTTTTGTAAACATTAATGGGTATAATGACACATTTTGTGAACATTAACGGGCATAATGAAACTTGTATATAACTTGATGTGTATATTTGACCAAAAAAAAAACTTCATGTGCCATAATAGAGTATTAGGGAAACGTTCTTTGTGTTCAACACTAAATATTTTGTAAACAACAATAATATCAAAATGTAATTTTTACTAATCTTTGAGTTGATTTGGGTTGTTTTCCATCTCAAACAGGTATAATAATTAATAAAAGGAATCAGCTAAAGAAGAATGAGTCAAATGGGTCGAGTAAGTCAAACAAGTTCAAAATCGCTTAAAGACTATTCTAAGTGCATAAACCTCCTAACTTGTTTTATTCCAAGATTTAGATTATCATCATTATAAAATTACTTCTGTAATCATAAGCAAAACTTTAATTAAAGATGTTATAATCATTTAATATGTTATAATCATGGTGGCATATGAAGATGCAGAAAAGTTACAATGGCAAAAAGAAAAAATAGGTGCAGCATTACCTGAAAGAAATGGTCCTTGAGTATGCGGTAAAGTAACTTTCCATTGAATGACCATATGTTAAATCCATTTTCCATCTCATGCACAGAAGTAACTGAAGTTGCAACATACCTACAAACACATTCCACAAATAAAATATTAGTTTACCTCTAGCATACTAAAAGTTAGAGGTGGCAATTTTAATCCATATATTTATAGCTGGGTCGCTTTTCGTTGATCTCACACAGGTAAGTAAATAAATACTTAAAAAAGAAACTTGGCAAACAGGCTAAACATGTCAAATGCATTTTAAAGTTGCCCAAAGTCATTAATGCATACAACCTTCTAGATAGCTTTACTCAAAAACTAGATTATTATGGTAAAAAAAAGATCTATAATCATATTTAAAGCATTAATCATTTATAACTTTCTTTAAAAAAGACAACAAAGTGTTTACAGGTCAACCAAGCTGACAAAAACTGTTTTGTATTGTACATAATAATTACTCGTTTAAACCCAAACCCATCTTTGAAAGTCACCCAACCCGTCCCATTTAACACCGCTGCATTAAGCAGTACTAGATAGGAAGAGATGAAAGGAACACATAATAATTCATTCGCAATATATAAAGGTGATTTAAGACCTATAATGTTTATTTGGTGAACCAATTGAGCAAGCAAAGACAAATGTTAAATGTATCTACTTTATAAAATAATTTTGGTAATAGAAACACTAAGAAAATAACTGAATAACATTTATAGTTTGACATAACCTGAATATTCCTTTATAGTTTGACATACCTTCCAGTAGGATCCCATTCTACATCTGTTGCCATAAAATGTTCAGCCGTTGCCATAGTTTCAAGCTCGTCCACATTGTAGAATTCCAATTGTCCATTGAATCCTTTCAATCCAGCCAAAATAATAAAACGGCCACCAGGTGACCAGAAGAGAGCATTTGCCTGCTTTTGCTTGAGGGTTGTGAGCTTTGATACCTTACCACCTTCCACTGAATAGAAACTAACATCGGGCCTTGGATTATCACCATGAATAACCGCAAATCTGTGTCCTTTTGGCTCCCATGCAAAGGCGATAACTTTGTCATTCTTGTTGTCGAGCTCAAAAACCTCAATAGGTATGTCACGCTCCTTGATTCGGAAAAGCTCAAAGCCAGTATATGTGCTCTTTTTAGTTTTAGTGTATCGGTCAACTTTGACTGCAAGATACTCCCCATTACTTTGCCAATACATTTTGCAATCTCTAACATTGAAAAGATTCTTTTGCCTCAACTCTACTTTGCTCGGGATTTGAAAGAGACTCACCTAACAAATGTCATCACAAGTCACAACATAAATTCAATGCAAGGAACTACAATGTGTTAATTTAGAAGGGATAAGAATTCTTCAGGTAAACAGCTGGCTAAGATGTTTGGTTGGGGGGGGAGGGTGTGTTGCATAAATGGTAAAAATAGGTTTGAGTTGAAAAGAACCGAGGCAGGGCGGTCCGAGTTGACTTGTAAACATACTTTTGTTTACGAACACCAAATTTATTTAATTCATGCCTTCAAGGTACTGTTTACGAAAAGTGTTGGATGAAGACCGGTTTTGACCTGAACCCATTTGACCTGTTTACCCAGCTGCCTGTTATGCCACCTCAAGTCAGAACTGAACAGCATGAAACACCAAACTTACTCTCGCAGGTTGATTTCCACCACCAAGTTCAGGAACAAAGAGAGAGAAGATAGAATCAGTGGGTGACCAACTAAAGTCCGTGACATTTTCAACTTTAATGGACTTTTTGTCGATAAGACTGAAGGTCTCTGTCTCGTAGACAGAAATAACGTTTTTTCCAAGTCGAGCAAAATATTTGTCTTCTTTTCCTCCACCCCATCTGCAAAAGCACAAGCATATACACATCAAGAACACATAAATATAAGACAAATATCCATATCGAGTATAATCCTACTTATTTATCACCTGAAAACAGGCCAAGAAACCCCACTGAAACCTCCAGTTCCTCCAATTGCAAACTCATCTGCACTTCCCTTGAAATCTCTCATTACCTTTCCAGTTCTCACGTCAAATATGTTGAGCACCACTCTCTGATCACGAGTGAATCATATGATTGTTAATTGAGATATGAGAACCATTACAATAATCATTCAAAATGGATAAAAAATCAGCATTCTCACATGAGTATCGCGAGGGTTGTTTGGTTCATGGCTGCTGTATGTCACCAAATATCTTTCACCAGGAGAGAAGTCGATAAGTTTAACCTGGGTTCCAGGATCATATGCAAAAGATCAGAAGAAAAATTAAGAAAGTGTGGCCAAAAAAAGAAAGAAAAGAAAACTGTGATCATAAGAACCTGGGGATGAGCATAACGCATTAGACGGTTAAAGGTAGAAGCACCACCCCACACCGCTGCACCCTGCCTATGGACAGTGGCTAAGTAGGTCCCTAACGGGGACCATTGCACAAAACTTTCAGTCCAGAACTGCAAGAAGAAAAAAGCAAATCCCACTTTTGAGTATTGGTCCTTTTTGCCATCTCAACCAGAAAGGAATAAATAATAAAATATATAAAGTAATTACTAACAGGGCGTTTGTAAACAGGATCAGCCTTCACTTGTCGTGCATCGTTCCACAAGACCTCCGTGTCTGATCCAGAACGAATAACAAACTGATCTCTACCTTTCTCATCAGCAAGCCAATGTTGCAGATTCTCCTGCATTTATATAACCATGTTTCAACATGTTTTTATAGATTTGTATAGTATATGAAGCGGTAAGATACCCACTTAAAGACTGCCACATTGTGTTGAAAAGACATGGTATTGATAAGTTACCCCTATGATTCTATAAATTCTATATTCAACTAAATTATTTCAAAATGTGTTGGTGTTAATTAGTGAATCTGTAGTAAAGTTTCTCTATCCAGAAGATGATTAGCAGCTACGTACACAAATAATTTCTGTTTTCTGTATTTGGTTGAAGTTTTTCCACAAATTACAACTTTAAACATCTGATTAGCCAGAGGTCTTTATGGGAGCAGACTCTCTACTCTCGAGTAAGGGTATGACTGTCCATCTCTCAACTCCCTTATACTCCACTTAGGTGGGATTGGAATCGTGTTTGTTGTCTTTGGTGAAGCTTATAAGGAATGGTAGCAGAACAAGTTGATGTAATGATGTCCTCATGACAGATGTGAATATTTTAGTTTCGTGAAGGCTTGCTTTTTACATCAATCTTTAGTGGTGTTCTGCCCAAACTTTTATGGTAAAGAGTTTGTGGTTGACATCATGTCTCAGTTTATATGTGCTTTGCATCTTTTAGTCTTCTTGTTTAGAACATGGTTTTGTTGAGCAGGAATCGATCTCATTCACTAATACCTCAGACCCTAGTACGGGTTTCTGATCGTTACATTGTGTATTTGGTCTTAGTTTAGCTTTATGATCTTGTTAATGGTTCAAAGATGGGTTTTTCTACAGGGTTTGCTATTCAAGTTCTATAATTCATTTTCGTGTTCAAGTTTCAAGTTTATGATTACAGATTAAAGTTCAAGCTTTATGTTTCAAAGTGTTTCAAGTTGGATTTCAAATTAGGTTGCAGCACAAGAGCAACGCCTATTTCAATGGGTCTAGGCTAAAAAAGTTCACATTGTTTGTATATCAATGAAAGGATCCCCGTCTTGCACTCTTACTTCAATCATAACATGTTCAGAAAGATCATTTCCATGCACTATCACCCCCCCCCCCCCAAAAAAAAACAAAAGAAGAAATAGCTTGATTTATTTTACAATGCATGACACATGAAACTGGCATAGAACTTCTGAGATTTAATTTAATGATTCATGGTTGACAACTATGCTAACAGTATTACTGCGTTTTCAGCTGTCTAATCAGCAGCAAAGATACCAGCTCTAAGTCACTCAATTACCCAGCAGACATGACAATTAATAGTTATGTATAATATTATATTATAATTATAACAAAAATAAACACTAATATATGAACATTAAGTTGAAGTAATGGGAGATTGGGAGCTCATGGATTGCAACAAAAAATGCAACATAAAAAAGACATCAAAGTATGTGATGCGAGGCTTGAACCCTTGTCTTTGGGTTGCCATTACCAGCCTTTGTCACTCCAGCAAATCAGTTGTATTGTCTATTTCTCCTTCTAAAAGTTTTACTTGAAAGCTAAGCAGATGGAATGGAAAGACTCATACCCTATAAGTCTGAGTTTGTGGGTTCTACTCCTCTACAATCCTCTTCTCTCCTTTATTTTTTGGTTTTCTACCCTCTCCTTTTTTTTGGTTTCTTAAAAGGCAGTTCCCCTCTTCTTTTTCTTCCTAAAATGGCAGGCTCGTTTCTTTTGATGGTTATATATTATTTGTTTTTTCATACTTTTCTAAATATTATTTTGATATTTGGTCGTCTCAGATAAGTAACTCATTAACTCAAGTTGCTAGAACATGTATTTAGAAGTTAGAACTGATATCAAGTCACCCTTTTTCATATCGATAATGTATAGCATACATTGCTCATTCATGACTCTTGGCAATGAAAAGTGCTTTTAGGACATCAGAAATTAAGTACGATTTTCAACAACTTTAATAAACCATGCAAAATGGACTTCATTGCACATATTTAACAAAAGCTGGTCATGGAATGCATGAGCAAAATAAAATCAGTGGACATTGCAAGATATCCAAGGCAATACAGTTATATAAGTCAATCAATATTCATACCCCTGGCGTGTAGGGTTTAGATTCTGGAGGGGCCCACTCATCTGGGACTTTCATGAACTTGTCTATCTCATCAAACATGTTGACAGCAAAAATATGTGCTCTGTCTAGCTTGTATCCATTGGTCTTCTCCTTAGCAAGCTCAGCTTCCTACAACCAGCCATCATCACCAAAAAAGACAACAGAATGTTTTAACACAATCGGGTCAAATAAGTTATCCAAATATGTTTATTTGGACAGCAAAGAAATTCACAAACCCAGTGTTTGAAGATACTAGAAATCACGGCCTAAAGGTTATAGAACCAGCATTAGTACCATTGGGTCAATGCCCTCTTGGTAAGAAAGCTACTCATCAATAAAATATATTGAAAGAACTTTTCAAGAAGTCATTGCTCCTCTAAAAGCGCTAGTCAGTTGACTAAGCGAGAAGCGCTTAATGAGAAACTTAATATTACAATTAAGAATAAGGTTTTAATTTTGTTTTGGCATTGATCGGAAATGATTATAAATCATTATATCGTAAGTCCATGTTCCTCATCTCAATAATTTGATGAGCTATTGTTCTGTAGCATTTAACTAACTACCCAAATTAAAATCAAGGTAACATGTCACTGACCAACATACAAAAACATTAATATTTAATAGTTCACAACTCAATATAGATAATAGAAAAATAACCACTCATAACATGCAACAAGTAAGAAGTTTGTAAATAACTTGATAGACGAAAACCGAATAATAATTACGGATGAAAATCAATACCGACAGCAGCAGCAAGTGCCCTTTAAATCTTTTAGACGTCTAATCGACGATGTACACCTTAATCAAGATCGTTGACCACCCGCCTAGGCACCTATGCCTAGGTGGTCGTCTAATCTGATGTTTACAACCTTGATTTAACAAGATAATTATGTAAACCAATGAGAATCTAACTTTTAATAACATAGTACATTGATACAAGCACTTTTCTAAATTCACTAGTTTCATTGCTTCATTGATAGTTATTAGGAAAGAGCAAAGGTTAATTCCAAGTTGAGAGTAGTTGATAGATAAACACATGCTGAGAGAAGTCTATAGATCCATGTTTAGTTTTTTGAAAGCTTAATTCAATCATTTATTGCTAACTGAAGAAGTGAGAGGACGCTTAATGCCTAGGAAAATATTTTATGCTACTTGATCATGCATTAGCAAAAATAAAATTCATAGCCTAATTCTATCACTACTAATAAGAAAGCCATTGCTATCAGACTCAGCACCACTTGAATTAGGTACAAAGACATGTGAATTCAAAATGTTAACATGATTTTTTACCTTTTTTATATTAGCTGCTGATGAAAATGCACCTATCAATGGCTAGCTAAAAAATTATTGAACTTTTACTTTTACAGCACACAAAAATCATTATATTGTAGTTTCAGTAAAAGGATGGATACAGGGTGAAGAGGTACCTGAGGAGTGTTGTACTCAATGAAGCAATAACCTCGAGTTTTCCCTGTGTCTTCCTCAACAGGCATCCAGAGCCCATTCTCCTTGATTACACCTATTTGGCTGAAAATTTTACGAACTACACCTTCGAGCTTCTCAAATTTCTCCCGGGGCACAATTGGTAAGTTATCAACAACGATAATGCTCCCAAAGCCGGCATCAAATTCCAATGATTCCTCCTCATAAAGATCCTCGTCATCACTGAAAAAGAACAAATATTAAATTTCTTAATCATATACTCACGTGTGTAAAAGCTAGCCAGACATACTAAATATGCGCGAAACACATGATGAACACTTGAAATTTACTGAAAAAGGATAAGAGCACGCCCGTGTAGGTACTAAGTGCCACAATCACACGTACACACAATAATAGCGTAAAACAAACATGTACACGGAGTAAGAAAACACCCAATAACTACTCACACATTACATTAGTGTGTCTGCGATAGCTCCTGGCAAAAACATCTACGCATACATAACAACAAACATGGCGAATTTTACCAAACAAAAATAAACATATCAATATACTTACGAGTTATCCACACCCGTGTGTGTATAAAGACCGGGCTTTTAGCATGTTAAGCTCCTTTTGCCAGGTTATTACCTTCTAATATTCCCAAGTATTAAGAAAAAAAACAACCAGATATCCATCAAACAAAGCCTTTCAAAAATACTCAATAATTATATGTGTGGATATATGTATTTATATATTACTAACATAAATCATAGTGCCTTAGTGACAACAGTTTTCAGCATGTTCAATTTCTTCCTCCCCTAAAAACTTGTTACATGGCTGTTCAATTGTTCCAAAACTTCTACAGATGTATACACTTACAAGGAACAAAGGCGAAATTCATTATAGGCAAACACGCATAAACGATAACACCTATTAATTTGCATTAGGAGACATAGTTTTGTACCTTTTGATACCAAAATCTTCACCGGGAGGAAGACGAATGGAATCCCAGTCAACTGTGGACAAATCGATATTCAAACGAGAAGCTTCAGCTCTTATATCATCCAATGACATAACATCCGCCATGGTTGCTGAGCTAGAGCACCCCTAACCCTCAGCCGTTTTACTGCGTTTGTTTCGCCGATGGTATGGAATCGTTCTATTAAACACAAAGTTCACTAGGGTTTTTGGATGAATCGTGAAGGGACGGTGATTTTCGTAAAATAGAGTTTTATAATAATGATTGTTTTATTTTCAATACTTCGGGTTAAATTGGGATTTTTTACGGGTCGGAATTAAAGTTTGAATAGAAATTGTAGAATTTTTCTTAAATCTAATACTAAAATAAATTCTTAAAATATAATAATTTAATGAGGATAGTTTTTTTGTTTTTTTTAATTTACAAAAACATATTTTCCTATAATAATCTTAATTAAGTATTTTAATCTATTTGTCTAATCAAATATAGATTTATATAGTTTTTATAAAATTATAAACTAACTAAAAGTTAAGAATATATATCTAGAAGCGTATGTGTATAATTAAACAATTGGTATAGAAAATATTAGTTTCAAATAAAAATATATAAATAAAATAATTTTTTTTAAACATGTGAAAAAAATTTCATAGAGTAAAAAATATCATTATATACAAAAAGACAATATTATTGAATGACACATTCTATTCTATTATCTATATGCAAAACAAACATGATAATAGTATACAATGGATCTTTTAGTTCCGTAATTTATTTCATTACTATATCCACTCCATTTCTCAGTCATTTCATTCTGTCCAACCAAACACACTCTTACCTTGTTAAACATTTGCTCTTTGTAACAATATATTTTTATTCAACTTTATTTGTTATACTTATTATTATTATTATAAAAGAGAGTGTAAATTATATTGATACAATTTTAATTAAGAGTTAATTACATTTTTTGTCCCAGTTATTTGTACGGTTCTGGTCCATAACTTTTCATTTTTACGGTTTTAGGGCTAACCCTTTTACGGTTTTGGTTTGTGATCGAACTAAAAGGACTAAACTGCCCCTACCATCATTTTTCTTAATTTCTTAATATTAATAATTATTAAAAATATTTTAAAAAAACAAAAAATAAATACAATCATTTACCCTTCCCACCCTCTAACTTGATCCCCCTCTCTCCCTCGATCCCCTCTATATAGATCTACCACAACCTCCGCCACCATCTCCAGCACCATCGCCGCCTCCGCCACCATCCCCGTCGTTGGCGCCTCCTCCGCCATTGGAATCTCCTTCTATGTCTCCATTACCACCACATGTCAAAACCATCACCGCCACCGCCGCCACACTCAGTGGCGATCTCTCTTTCTCTTTACACTCTTCCTCTCTTAACCAAATACCGCTCACTTTGTTTCTCTCTCTTTACAGCACCGCAACCACCGTCACCAGTTTCTGTCCGCCGTCTCCGATTAATGAAATTGAGCTATCCAATTGTGGAAGGAAGCTTGCTTCACATATCTACGACCAATTAAAAATTGCAATCGAAAGCATGAAGTTTGAAGATCAACGAGGGTTTGCACCAATAAAGGGTCTAATAATTTGAAGCTTTGAAGGTTTGTACGTAGGTGTAGATTTGTGGTTCACGTGAACACTAGATGTGAGTGTATCAATTTGGGGATGTTTTTATATGGGTCATTTTTTTTGTTAAACACTGGATGTGGGTGTATCAATTTATCGCCACCACCATCATCTTTTTTTATGCTTTTGAGGGTTTGTATGTAGGTGTAGATCTATGGTTCACGTGAACACTAGATGTGAGTGTATCAATTTGGGGATGTTTTTATATGGGTCATTTTTGTAGTTAAACACTGGATGTGAGTGTAACAATTTGGGGATGTTTTTATATGGGTCATTTTTTTTGTTAAACATGGGATCTAAGTGTGTGCGTGTGTGTGTGTGATTTTTGGTTTACAAAATTGGTTTATAGCATGTTGGTGACTATAAATGGGGGCCAAATGTATTCTTGTTTTTGTTACTGCCAGAAACAACCCACTGGAGTTTGTATTAATATGGAGTTTGTTGGGGTATTTGTTTAAATCCAAGTTGTATTATTTTGGAGTTCGTTCTTATTTGTTTTTCTTCTGTGGTGGTGTTCATGGTGGTGTTCGAAGTAGGCGATGGTGGCAAGAGGTGATAGCAGCAGTGAAGGTGATGGTGGCGGTGTTCTTGCAGCACACAAATAGGGAGGATGTTAAATGTACGCGAGAGACGTCAATTTTTTTTGTTTTTAAAAAGGTTTAAATATTAAACTATGCTATCAACGATTATCTTTATGTATGAGTTTTTAATTTTTTTTACTTTTACAATCCCATGAACATTCCATACATGTAACTTTGAAAACTGTATATAAATTCCAATCCGAATACTCCTCGTCCAGACCGATTACTCGCCACACCCTAGTTGACCGCTTGAGTACCGCATAATGAGTTTTACAACATTGCTATTTTTCACTTTTGATCTTAAAATATATTAGTTAAGCGAATGATCTCTAAATTGGAACCTTTTACAATTTTTGGCTCCGGATGTGTTAAAGTTATAGAATCTGTTACTTTTAGTTAAATAACCATTACACCCTTGATAATCATCCTTATTGCCACCATGTTTGTTAAAATGAAACCACCATCTTGTTATAACCACCGCCATCATTCATCATGATCACCACCACTTTCATCCTTATTTTTCGAGAATTCAAGGTGTTATTCAAATAGTTCAACAAACACTTATCAATCAAATTAAAATCAGCTTATCCATGCGAGAACAATTGTCATCCATGTAATATCATCGTCCAATGAAATTCTACATTTTACGTGTAACGCCGTGATTTTAAAATTTTCCAACTTATTTTTTTAATAACATCGCAACGGAAAAAATTAATAACTTCATTAAATGCTAAACAATTAAGACCATTAAGCAAAGTATCAAAGTATTTGTGCCTATATACTTTTATTTGTACCTTTATACTTTTATTCAGATGTCAAAGTATATTATTGTTTTCTTCACTTGTAAAACATGCCTATATTTATTTTTCAATTTTCTATTACACGAATTTAAAATTTTCTTTGAAACCTTCTCAGTCTTTGGTAGTGCAACAAAAACAAACACTAGTTTAAAAATTCGTTTAAAGCCTTTTCAGTCTTCGTTAATCGTTACAGGTAAATGATTATTTTGTAGTTATTTTTATGATTATTTTATGTGATTTTGTTTGAATTTGATGTTGTCCCTTTAGATTTATATTTTCAATGATTTAACCATTTAATACTTTTTTGATGTGTGGTTATCAATTTGTTGATATTCATATAGATTCTGTTTAATGTTTATAGATTTAGTATTTATATGATTGTGTTTATATTATCTTTTATGAATTTTGTCATAAATCCTCTTTTTACATTTAGGGTTCTTTATCACAAATGTTCTGTTAACCCAACATATGAAGCTTTGTTTTCAATTTCTTGATATTCATATGGATTCTGTTTAATGTATATAGTTTTAGAATTTATATAATGTGTTTAGATTATCTTCTTACATCTAGAATTTACATGTCCTGTTTAATGTATTTATTCTACCATAATATAGATTTTCTTATTTACATTGGATTCTTAATCTTATTTTTGCAGATTTATGGAGTTTATCATCAAAGTTCAAAAAACATCTAAAGTGTATCATAGTAACATTATTTAGTGTTTGTTTTCTCATCAGCAGGAGAATCACTATTATCATCAAAAACAAAAACTTTTTGTCATTTACGGATTCTGTCTGTAATACTAATGTTATCTATTATTGTTTGATTCGATTTGTTCATATGCCTTTATACTTTAATATTTATGATTTATAAGATATTTGGTTTTTTTATCGTTTTTGGTAACCGCTTGGATTTAGAGTTTCTGTCCTATAGGACATTTGTTTTTCTTAATTTTTTGTTGTTAATGTTAGATGTGAATCATGCTTTCAATAAGTTTAGATGCATATAACTGTTTACTAATTTTCAAACTGTATAAAACTAATTCAAGATTTACCGTCTTTTATCAAGCATGATTTCGAACCTAACATTCCAATTGGAATGGTTGTGAATGTAGATAACCAAAACTATTCACTAGACATAATTCCTTACATAAATAATGAAGTCCTGAAAATTGGTGGAAATAGTTTGGTTCATTTGTTTCAGAAAAAAAGGTTGAGCCTGGATTTTACTTGCACTTCTGTATTCTACCGAATGGTCCTGTTTTTCTGTACTTCTATGAAAAGTTGGGTTTCTGCTTGACATCTTTGATCGCGTAAGAAATGCAACCGTTGTCGAAGATCCTACTTCTGGATTTATTCATGTATAATGATATTTTTATAGACTTATATATTATATAATATATATATATAATATAAAAGGTTTCATCCTACAATTCGTTTGATGATATTTTATATTAAATAATATTGTTGTTTGTGTCACTTATTTTAACAATTTTAATGTTTTTATATTAACCAGTTAATTCAACCTGAGTGGTTCAAGCAGTTCATCCGGATCATGAAATTAAAAGTTGTGCTCTGGGTAATGAACAAAAGTTTTGATGTTGAGTTGTTTGTCAATTCTGAGTTGCCTGGGTCTGTTGGTCTGGGATTGGTTGATTTATTCAAGAAATTTGGTGTTAAAAAGGGTAGTGTTATTGTCTTAGAACATTATAATGGTGTTTTTGAATTTAAGATGAAATTGTTTGATGTTAATGGACTTGATTACATCAATGATACTTGAGTCTTCCTTCCTCGTGCTGATATCAAGTTTTTAAAGGAAATTGGTAAGCATTTTAATTGACTAATAATTATTTAATCAAGTTTACTTTTATGTTATTTAATTATAACTATTATTTATTATTTATTTAAATTACAATTCATGATATTTTGAATGTAGTTCCCTGCCATGCTAGTCCCCTTTCACATGGAGAGTTTTATCAGCTTGGTACGTAACTTTAAGGGTTAGATTAATTTTAAATATAATTTTAGGATCTCTTGTGATATTATATTCATAAAGCTGACCAATTTAATATCATGTAGATCGTATTGGTCCTTCTACCGGTACTTCACAAGCTGTCTATGTTTCACCGACACAATTCTTTCGTAAGTGTAATACCCGAACTTTCGAAAATAAATAAAAAAATATTTTATTGAGAAACGATTATTATTTGTAGCTATTTGGGTGATGGATTTAATTGTGGACTAGTTTAATCTAATTATTTGGGCTTGGATAAATAGTGGTTAAATGGGCTAATGCAAATAATTCATGTGGATTAGGCACTATTGGGCTTATTGATTTAAGTTGGGCTTAAGCCTTTTTAAGGAAGGTATATAAAGGTGGCAAGGGCACAGCCCCCAACACCACCATCTTCACTGTTTCATTCATTCAAAAACCAGTGTGTGTTTTGTGTGTAAACACTCTCTCGAGGAGCAGAGGAAGAAGACACCAAGAATCATTTGTGGACTCAAAGAATTGTTAAGAGAATCATCAGGTAATGTTCCCTACCTCATTATGGTATTGTAGTTATAAATCTTACCTTGTTTAAATAATAATAAGAGGAGTTAGAATCTGGGTTTTGAGGTTCTGGGTTTATGAAAGAACCAGAGAAAAGAATTTGAGGTGTGAGCTCTTAATACTTGATGAAATGTATTTAAATCTTGAAGGAAGTGTTCATATGAGTGGAGGAATGTTTTGTAACAAAAATAAAATGAATTGGTTGAGTTTTGAAAGAACTTGATTTTTGGCCATGGAGCCTGTAAAATGAAAATAATGAACTACAGGGATGACTCCCTGCCATGCGACTTTCATTTTGAATACCCCATGCGACTTACACCTTGAAATGCCATGCGACTTTCATTCTGAATACCCCATGCGACTTCCACTCTAACCCCATGCGAATTACACCTTGAATACTCATGCGACTTTCACCACATATATAATGTACCATGCGACTTTCATTTGATTACCCCATGCGACTTTCACTTGCTATGCCATGCGACTTACACCTTGTTACCCCATGCGACTTTCACCTATTTCTAAACACCTTATGCGACCTTCACTTTGAACCCCATGTGACTTTCGTATAGCCCATGCGACTTTCATATAGTCCATGCGACTTAATATGTATAACAGCTAATCCGACCCTTAGAACCTTGTAGTGGTCCGACTTTTAGCTTAGAATGTGAGGTCCGACTTTCGGACGAGGAATATGGTCCGATCTTGAGTATTGAAACTTGATACGATTATATGCACTGTAGGTTGTGCTTTGGACTCGTGACCAAGCAATTCGTTACTAGCTGTTAATTGAGAAACTAAGACTGCGAACAGGTGAGTATTCGTACTTGCTATCTAAACCTAATGATGTACGTGATTGACGTGTTGTATGCTATATGATTTAATGAACCCATGAATTGATTGATGATGTGCTATGCTTTGCTTAATGATGGGACCGTTCACTTCGGTGACGGGAATGACTGGACCGTTCACTTCGGTGACGGGAATGATGAGACCGTTCACTTCGGTGACGGGAATGATTGGACCGTTCACTTCGGTGACGGGAATGATGGGACCGTTCAC
>JAUEJL010057872.1:0-19143 GCA_032274825.1 Drosophyllum lusitanicum | reverse complement strand
TTGAAGGAAGGGGAATTGGGCGGATAAGATTGGTTCTCGCGATTCTCGCAATAAAAACGGTTCTCAAATAAACTTTTCAATATATATATATATATATTGAAAAGATCGTTTGAAAACCATTTTTATTGCGAGTACCATTTGTAACCGTCATTAATACGAATATTTTGGTCTTTTATATAATTTTCCAACCGTGAATTGCGTCCGGGTGAGTTGTCATTAAAGATTGAACCTTGATTTTCTTGAAATACCCCTCATTAATGCATCATTAATGAGCAGTCATTTTTATTAGCCATTGATTTATTTTAATCAAATGTTAGGATTAATTCTCACGGTACTTGCAATAAAAACGGTTCTCAAATTAACCATCCCCTATATACATAGATATGGGAGGATTAATGCGAAAAGTGTTTTATTTGAGAAAAGTACGAGAAGCAATCCTAGCCTCTTATTTGTATTTGATCTAATGGCTTAGATTTATATTATTTTTTATTTTTTTTAATTCAAAATGGTATAATTGTAAACAACATTTTTTCTCCCTTCACTCTTTCTCTCTCTTATTTTTCTCTCTCATAAAAATTTTAAACAAAATAAATTAGAAAGAATTAATAGTAAATTAATAATTTTACAGTGTTCAACAATGAACACCAGTTAAATATCGAGTTTTTAATCATTAAATATTATGTTGATTTTACTTTGTTCATTTTTTTCTGTATCATTTTTTCTCAAGTATCATTTGTGCTTGATTATTATTGAACAATATAGTAGACGTAAAAAAAACTTTTCTTCTTATAACATACATATTCATTACTAAACAATCAATCGTTTTTATCTCCACTGTCTGTGTTTATTAGTTAACAACCCATAAACAACTAAAAATAACAAAAAAAAATCTTTATTTTTGAACAAACCATAAATAACAAAAAAACAACCAATCGTTTATTTATTATTAAATAACGTAAATGTTTAATCATAAACAACCCATAAATTAATCTTAGATATTTAAATAGTAAATACCTCCCAAAACTTTATTTGTTGCACCCCCGGTTATTTTCTCCTTAGTCATAAAAAAATAAGAATATTTTGTTTGTTAACCTTGATTACAACTATGTAGTTGATTTATATTCTTTTCATATATTTATGACATTAAATTAATCTTAAATATTTAAATTGTTTTTTTTAATGCTAACGTGCCTAAGTAGCCAAGTAGGTATCATGGGGAGTTTTTGACCAAAATGATGTATTTGACAAAATTATTTATCAAATAGGTGTAGATTAAAAAAATATACCAAAATAGTGTAGTTTCATTCTTTTTACCTTTTTATAATTTTCGGCTTTTATTTTTACTGTTTCTAGTATAATTTGACTTTTTTTTTCTGTTTTTACTACTTTTTAAAAACCTTTTTAATGCTTTTTTTATATTGTTTTACTGTTTTTTTATTATATCTCATATCATAATCACAAAATTTGTTTGAATCTAAATAAATATCATAGATTATTTACATGATTCATTTTTTACCGTTTTTATTGTGTTTGTTCATTTTCTTTCTAAAAGGAAAATCAAAACCTTACATGTCTTTATCCACTTTAGTTGAATAAAATAATCACAATCAGATAGCAACTCACCTCGTGGCACTAGGCAGTAAAAGCAAGTAGTAAGAATTTTTTTTAAAAAGACGTAAAAACAAAAAAAAATTGAAATATATTTAAAAATAGTAAAAAAAAAGGTAAAAATAAATGCTAGAAATTGTAGAATAGTAAAAAGGATTGTAAATTAAAAACTACATTTTGACAAATATGTTTAAAACTCCACCTATTTGATAAATACTTTTGTCAAATACACCATTTTGGTTAAAAACTTGTACCATGGGGTGGTTTACTTAGACATATTTACAACTATGGGAGTGATTCGGGTTGAATTGAAGTGCCTATATTATTCACGGATTGAAGGAAAAGTCAGAAGGTTCTTTGGATGGTTGATACTTAAAGGCCAAAGAGGAAAACTCACACGTGTGAAATGGTATCATTTCACATGTGAAAGGCACCGGCTCACAATTAAAATTACATATGAAAATTAAAAAAACTCAAAGAAAATGTTGAAAAATGTATCCTGATAGATAATAATTCAACACCAAATTTGGTCTCTTATTCTTAGTTTTTGTGCTATGTGCAACTAACAATTAAAATTGAAATTACATAATAAACGGCTAAATTCCAACATAATATTTAATTATTTCAAATTCCATAATCCTAAATTAATTTTACTTAAGAGGCAAAAGAAATATAAATGTCTTGTTACATTTATTAAATACTTGTTATTATAATGAAATATTATTTCACAATTTTTTTGATCAACATACCATCACCAGCTTCTTTTATTCTATTTAGGATGATTATCCTTTTTGAAAAAAAGACGACGTCACTTCCATGAAATTGAGTGAAAGATATATTAAGTTTTTTTAACGGCTCCTAATCTACCTCAAATTTGTCTATGACGGGATTCGAACTCATGAGCTTAGGTCATTAGCAACACCAAATCTAAACTACGAGAATACTACTAGGCTAGAATCATTGGATAAAGATATATTACTACCTGCAAATTCAAGTAGCCCCATGAAATTTTAATGGCAGGAGTAGAGTAATTGCAGGCCCAAATTTATCACATAATACTAAGCACTAGCAGTAATTACAGGCCCAAAGGAAGAAGCTGAGTAATTTGGCCCAAGTAATTGTAGTCCCAAATAATTGCTAGATAAAGCTGGCAATCATCTTTTCTTTGCGATGGTATATAAACTGTGCGATGATGAAGTTCTTTGTAGGTTTGCGATGGTGTCCAGATTTGACGAACACATCTAGAAAGGTATCATTAACAGTCGATTTAGTTATCGATAAAAAACAACTTTAACGAATCGAATTCAAGTTTTGAAACTGTAAATCTGGGCAAATTTGAACGAAGAACAAGAAACCCTAGTGTTCTTGAGAACTTGATTATGGCCTGAAATCAGAACATGGTTTGATTATCAATAAATACGAAGTACGAACTCTTTGATTGAATCAGATTTCAATCTAGAATCTGTTGGAGATATAGGTTTGAAATAGGGTTAAAAATAACAAAAAAATCTTGGATAATTTTGTGGATCGTGTTTAATACACTTTCCGTAATCTGTAATTCGACCCTATGTCTGAGGTATCACGAATTCAGATATGGGATAATTCAATAAACTTGATTTGAATCACAGGCTTAATTCAAATCCAAACACAAAATATCCTTGCTTTGATTTTCGTTTTCAGAGACTATTTCGACAGAATATCGATTACGAAATCGTATATCCTTCATTTGCTCTTCTCGGTTTTCTTCTTTTGTTCGTGCCTTGCATAAAAAACGAGATGCCTATTTATAGGCGACCAAACCGGCAGTTACTCGGACCCCGCCAGGGGCGCTGCCCCTTGGAACCCCACCGGGGGCCAACCCCCAGACCCCCGTATTCTCAATACCAACTTAGCTATAACTAAGTCTAGAATCGGCTAGTCTTATATTAATCCCGATTATACTAAATGGCTTGATAACACTAAAATTACCAACATAATCTGACTTGAATCTGATTTTAGAGATAACCGAATGAAATCAATGGATCGAGCATAAAGCTCATGAAAAGCTAGAGAGAAATGTCGCGAGAGAGAGATAAAGAGAGATTATATTTTGTATTTCATCCTTCGAGGAGTTTTTGGCTTTGGCGGAGTGGCATGGAGCTTTGAAAGATAGCACTGGGTTTAGTGTTCGAGACTTCAAGCCCTGATAATAAGTTTTACTTTTTTTAATGTTAATTTAATCTTATAACTTTTAATTTTACACTTATAACGTAAGTACATCCTCATCTCAATGTAAGTTTTACTATTATTTTATTTTAAGTTTATAACTCATAACATATAAATTTTATATAAATATAAATACATATTTATGACGGCATCATTTTCATCTATACATCAACATAAATTTTAACGTATAAAGAACTTAACATAAAAAAAAGTAAATAATCGCAAAACTAGAAAAATATATTTTGTTAGATAACAATTGTATTACATTAAAGTTTATATCAAAATTCATATACAAATAAGTTAGATTTACATCAAACATTATTACTGATATTATCAAAACCGCAAATCGTTACGGTTGTGTTTGAAATTGGGGTTACATTTTGAGGTTGATTTAAGATTTTACTGAATTGTGCTATGTGGAAAATCAAACATATGATTAACTATTAATGGTAAAAAGAAGACATTATAATACACAATTAGAACATATATTTCAAGCCTTCAACAAAAGCAAACCAAGTTACAATAACCAACCACAAAAATTGGTTTAACCAAATGTACTACTAACGTAACTTTTAACAACATTGTCACAAAGGATTTGCAACACTGTGTGGTTAGATGGGCTGACACACCGTGGTGTCTTGAACTGGTTGAGCGCCGACCCTAACCCTACATAGTGATCCAAAATCTTTTGAAAGGTTCCCCTCCTTAAAACCCGAAGCTCTAGAGGCCCGATCGCGTTGACTTTTCTTGAGCTCACGTATCCCGCATCAACAAATGACTTATCCAAACAATTGCAACATTTTTCCAAGATAACATCACTTGCATCCCCGCTCACTTCCCAAAAGATCACATAGTGGCCCGGGTCAGAGGTCAGGTCAACATGACTCGTAAAATCAACGACTTCGAGTTTTTCAGATGTTAGAAGTTTTGCAGCTGCTTCAACCGATAATTGTAGATCTTTTTCGGTGTTTTTATCAATGTTTATAGTGAGCATGAGGTTTCTTCTACAAACAAATTGGATATTTGGTGTTGAGTTATGGAATCCAGTAACCTTAACAACATCGCCTAGCCTATACCGATACAAACCAGCAAAATTAGTGACCACGACCTCATACTCTTCACCAATTTGGACTTCAGTTAACCCAACTGGTTTGGGCTCAATTGGGCCAAACATTAACTCGGGTTTGGGTTTATTGTCATCCTGGAATGTCAACTCAACCTCTCTCAATGGTAAGAATTCAAAATACCCAATGTTAGGAAGCACGGTGTAAGTTGTCATTTCGGGTGGCAAATGAGGGTTGACATTTGCTCCGATCCACCCTTCTGATGACCCGTAATCCGCACCCAGCAACCGTACTCCGCCAGCATAAACTCGTAGTTTCTTCAAATATGGTTCCATTGAACCGGTCATGATCGCGTAAATATACTTACAATTGGGAAACATTTCTGGGATCAACCCGTTCCAATCGGTTAAGCCCGTGCACTTTTTGTGAATTTTGTCGGCTAGTTTAGGGTTTTGTGTCAGAACCTTGGACATCGCGGTTCTTATTGATGGAACCGTAATCTTATCTGACAAAACACCTGTTCTAATATCATCACAGAGTTCTTCCCACACTACTTCAAACGTCCTAAATGAATGAACGATGCTATGGGCAAATGTGGACGATATGATCTGAATTTCTTCATGGAAAATGAGCCCGCAAAGGAGATGACAGTATAAAGACTGGTGAAAATCGGGTGCAAAAATGACTTCATCCGGGCTGCAGCACGGGGTTTGCATCGCTTGCATCGTTTTCTTAAACTGTGCACTTCGGTATACGTTTGTAGTTGCTGTTCCCGCAAGTAAACCACCTTTGGTTGTGAATTGCTTGCTTCCAAAGATGAAACTCAAAGCTTTTCCATTTCCAATTGGAAATTCCCTATAAATTATAAATTTAAACCTTCAATCGGTTTGTAAATTTAATTTATAAAATAAAATTTATTACGCCATTTTATAAGAATACCTATTTCTGAAAGCAAAAGAGGTGCGGTAAATCTGCATTGTTGTTTCAGTCAATTCGTCATTATAAGGGACAAATTTAGGCTTTCCTTGAGTAGTGCCAGAGCTATAAACATAAGCATAAACAATTTAGAAAGAATTTAGGAGATCACCGGAATGCAGAAAACAAGTTGTACTGACCGGAGTATATATGTACCTTAATGTAATGGTGGTGATTGGTTTTCCGGTGAGCACGGGGTGGGATGCACCATCAGCAATTTCTTGAATATAAGGCTCAAGATCTTTGTGGGTGACAACAGGAACACATGAACTGTAAGTTTGGGGATCAAATCTCCCATCAAGGTTCCATTTTTTCAAGTATTCTGCTTCACAGTTCTTTTTCAAGATTTTGTTTAGTGTTTCAATTTGAACCCTTTTAGCATCTTTGGTTAAAGATTCAAATTCTTCAATCACTTTCTCCGAATTAAATTTGTTCTCCATTATTTTTATTTTTTTTCCTGCAATTAAATGAAAACGAAAACAAAAACATTGGTTTATTAAACAAAAAACGAAACAAATAGACTATTTTCTTGATATCACCTTCTAAATAATGTGGTTTGACAATCAACCCTTTAGAAATTCACATTATTATAATTTTGCGGGCCTAAAATAGACTTGTAGGGACGGTGACTATATATTATGCATACTTTTGGTACGGTTAGAGAAGATAAATTATATAAACTTATTAAAATTTTTATAAGCTTGTAAACCAGCTAATTCCTTCTTTATTAAATTAAGCGTATGAATTATCTACACTCATAAACTCAAATTAATAAGCCAAAAAAGTTAACTTAAAAGCTTGATCAAAGTTTTAATAAACTTGAAAGTTAAATAAGAAAAAATAAATAATCAAAGCATAGATAATACATGACTTAGAAATATAATGTATGGATCGACATTCCCAATGATTGGGAATGCGTTAAATGTTTAATAATTTCTGGATAAATATAAAATTCATAGATATTATTAATAAAAATTAAAAATAAAATATATATTTTTAGCAACACATATTTTAAGTATTTTCGTACTTATAAATATTTTAAATAAAAAATATATTAATCATTAATTATTTACTAATTTAAGTTTTTTGGTATAAAAAAACAATGCATAACTTTTCTCATAAAAGTTAATATTAACGTGAACAGGCTGTCTTAATTTCTAATAGACAACGAAAGAGGTAACCGTAGACCTAAACACCGGTTCGGAGAAATTTTATCTTCTACTTTTAATATTAATAAAAAAATTGTTTATTATAGAAAAGACAAAAAACAATACCTTTTATGAATTATGCATATCAATTTCTATCGTTTTCAGTAGTGAAATATAACTTTTATACATGAAAAATATACCTCAAAAGAAATAATATATCTCCACAGAAACTATTTCTATAAAAAATGAAAAAAAAACAAAATTTTGTTGAACATTCATGAACCTTAAAACAGTGAAATTTTTATAAGGTTAAATTGAATGAAAATATAATGAACTTTGTCTTAATTATCATTGTATACAATCAACTTTATTTTTAAAAAAATAATATAATCAACTTTTATAATTCTCCCATTGTATGCAAGTTGTTGTATACTATGAAAATTATGGAAAAGTTTATTACATACAATGGTAGCTAAAGACTAGACACAGAAAAAAGTTGTTTGCATACAATGAAATTTTTTTAAAAGTTAGTTGTATTATTTTTAAGAATTTAAAGTTAGTTATATACAATGACGATTAAGACAAAGTTAATTGTATTTTCATGCATTTTGCCCTTTTTGTAAATACGGAATCCTAAGATCAAATCGGATCTCTGAAGAGCAATATAAAAAAGTTGGTGAGAATAATCACAGGAAGAGAATAATCAACGATATATGTTTAAATTCAAGAAACACACGTACATTTAAGTGCTAAATTCATGATATATATATATATATATATATGTGTGTGTGTGTGTGTGTGTGTGTGTGTGTGTAAAATTAGATAGATAATCACAAACTTGATTAATGATGACGAGATTTCGTGATTTCAGTTGGATTATTCAGATAAAAACCAATAAAAGATTGAAAGAATTAAACTTTTTACTGCTTCTACTTCAGATGCACACACAAACATAATTAGGTGGAATTAATATGAACAGCTTAGATTTGTGTACAGTGGAGAGAGAGAGAGTGTGTGTGTGAGAGAGAGAGAGAGAGGCATTACCTTGCTTGAGTGAGTAATGGAGGAGTACAGGAACAATGGAAGATTCTTTAAGAGGAGAGTCATATATATAGACTTTATGTGTGTATGTATGAACATGTCAATATTTAATGTAATATTTTCCTACCTACAATGATGAGTACTTAATTAATTTGTCTACTTCTTAAAAATACAATATTTTATCTTCGGTATAATAAATGAATAATATTTAATAATTAATACACTACTAGCTTTTAATTATTATTATTATAATCATTTTTCACCGAATTAATGGCTGATATTTTTTGTCTCGAATTATCAACACAAATTATTTCTTTCCTAATTAAGCTATCATCATCCAATTCGATCATTTCACCATTTATATTTTTCTACTTTGACTTTGCTTTCCTTTTTGTTCACAACCGACCAGAACCATCGCCTGATCGCCGCCGGCTAACACATCCTCGCTCTCCCTCGGTGAACTCCGGCGACGCTGCTACCCTTCGTAATTGGTGTTTGAGATTCAGCTGTGTTTATCCAAAGCATCCAAATAGCTGATTGGATCATTGAACAAGTAAACTGAAATGTCTGTGGGTGCTTTCCAAGTTCCAACAAAATGACCCACCATTTATTAATTAATTTTCTTTTGTTTTATTTTTGCAGAGACTAGAAATTTGTGACAGTAAATTGTTTTTTTAAATAAATAGATAAATACATAAAAATACAATAAACTTTGTTTTTTATTGTATGCAAATTTATATTTTTTTAAATAAATAGATAAATACATAAAAATACAATAAACTTTGTTTTTTATTGTATGCTAATTTATATATAATGGGTATTATGATAAAGTTTATTATATACGATAATAACTAAAAATGAGACATAAAAAATTGTTTACACATAATAAAGAATTTTGAAAGTTGATTATATTGTTTTTAAGAAAAAAAGTTAGTTATATATAACAAGTAAAACAATTAAAGTTTATTGTATTTTAATACAATTCACTCTAAAAATAAATAATAATCATAAATAATAACTAAAAAACCTTAATCTTAATAAAGAAAGAGATATATTCTTCATTTAGAGTGACCTAGCGATATCATGAAATTATTAAAGTGCTTCTCTTTAAGAGGTTGAGCATCCAAGCCACGGCCTATACCAAACGGTAATTAAAGCAATAAATGACAATTTTGGAATTAAACTACACATAATATAGTAATTGTAATTTAAAAATAAATCAAAGCAACAAATAGTAATTGTAATTTAAAAATAAATCAAAGCAATATATAGTAATTGTAAATTATTTAAAGTGTTAAAAAAGAAATTTTAATTGTTTTAAGGCTTATAATTTTTTACCCGACATGAACCTCGACACGAGAAATGTGATACGAACTCAAAATGAGTCAAAACATGTTGACACAAAAAAATCAGGTCGACTGATTGTCACCCAATATGACCTGTTTAATAATAAAACGTAAAATTATAAAAACTTCTTTAATACTTCAATTTTAAATTTTGAAAAAGGGCCGGGATTGTGATTAAATGGGAGAGTTGCATCTTGTAACACCCTGATATTCATTCCAAATTTAAACTTCTTAAAACCCATTTAACTAAAGCGGAAGCATCATAAACTTGTAGTTATATAAACTTCTTTTAAATATCTTTGCAAATTTGAAGACATTATTCAACATGAACTTAATAAACACTTATCATTATAATCCCAAACTTTTAGTTTTACAAAAGTCAATCTCATGACTATAACAATAAAGTAGGAAATCCAGAATTACCAGTTAGTTAAAGCAAACCATAGCAATGCCCGAAGCATCTACCCGCCTCACATAACCCACTAGTGTACCTGTGGATACAAAAATATTTTATACACATGTTAGCTATAAAATATAGCTAGTGAGTACCACCATAAACATTTATCTTTCAAAACCAAGTCATCATATTTTAAAAGCATGAGTTTGGCAATAAATACAACAAACAATGGTACACATAAGAGCACATAAGGACGTGGGTCAGTCCATTGAGCAATAACATCACCACGTGGTAGCTAGCCACGGTCAACACATGCTCACATGGGGGGATAACCACATCTCCCCGTCAAGGTGGGGAGCACGAAGCATTCCACCATACAACAGTTACCTGGAGCGAATGACCTTTTCCCCAAATCCACTCGTGTATACACTGGTTCAGTTCGCTCATCAGCCTCTTGAACCACACGGTCATAATAGGTATTATCATCCCGACTCCACCAATTGCAACATCCTTCAATGCCAATGATACCACATACGTGTCACATGGTTCGGTTAGCCGTAGCCTCTCGAACCACACACACGCCCATAGTGGTCTGAACACAATTGGATATGCAATCGAAACAATACTAGTACGGACTAAAACTCATACCACAAGGGTCACATAAAGCACATTCCATCAAGCCCAAGTAACTCAATCACTTATAAACTCAACAATAAACAATTGGGTATCAAATACCCATAGTTCTTAAACACGAAAACTCAATAAACAATATTCACAATTGGCATCTCAATGCCCATATCACACAATGTGTGTAATACACATTTCATCAAATCATGATCATTTGAGTTAATACAATAATCATAATCTACTCCTACGTGGAGTACCTTGTCGCAAGCAAGTGTCAAGTACAAACACATCAAGAACATGGGCCTCTCCTAACTGGAGCATTGGCCTCACCTTGATTTCCATTAATAATGTACATCATAAAATATTCCATAAGTTCCACATACTTTAATCCATAGATTTCATAAATCAATTTGCCAAAGATACATAAAAACAATCATGATGACTTATTATATTTTATGAAAACTAGTATCGAAAGGGTGTACTCACCTGAGGGTGTGAAGAGGATCACAACCCAACAAAACCACTATTACTCATTTGATGATCGAGCCTATAGCTACAAGCACACAAGATCATCTTAGATAATTTAACCAAGTCAATGCACCTTAAAAGCTTCAAGGTCTAAACTATGTTCAAACTCATGTTTGAACCATAAAACGCTCCATTTTAACCTCACATAATCGTTAAAATCAATCTCCAATAAGTTAGATGGTCAGAGAGGGTCAAAACATGGTTTTTAGAGGATACAGAGCTCTTCGCGCCGCGAAAATTTAGCTGGAAGAAAGCCTGTTAGCTAGACGCGACGCGTTACATCGCGACACACATCATGTCATGTCGTGACGGGTGTTGCACAATAGGTGCTTGCTCGTTGATCTTCTTGTTTGCTACCATTTAGTCTAAATAACAATTGCAACTTACAATTAACTCATTTATACATAAAAACATACCCAAAACAACCATTTAAGTACCACATAATATGAACTTGGGTAATCAGACCCTAACTTGAAGATTATGACCCATTTGACTTATAAATTCAACACACAACATTGGGTCTCCAATTTCATCACAAAACACTATCAAAGATTAACACTTACTTGAGATGATTTCCAAATCTGCCAATTTCAAGTCCTCAACTTTCATTGCTCCAAGAGGTAGAATAAAGACTAGGATTCTTCAAATTTGCATTTAAGATCAACATGTAGTAATTAATTGATCTTCAGAAATTCTCTCTAAAGCTCTAAAATCTTCTCACTCTCCTTCTCTTTCTTGATAGTTCTAAAAATCTCTAGACTCATAGTGAGTCAAATGAACCAAATATGGGTATTTATACCTAGAATTAACACTTTCAACCCCTGAAATTTCAAACTTGACATTTATAGTCCCTAAAGTTTCACCGAACTTACATATATGTAACACCCCGCCTTATCACGACACAATATTGTCCGCTTTGCCCCACTGGCTTACGGATTTGTTTCTAACGATCGGACAAGAACTTCCAGGGGTCAACCATCCCTGGATTGCTCCCACCCAAGCACGCTTAACTGCAAAGTTCTCATGAGATTTGCCATGTTTGTGACCCCAAAACATGTTGTGTCATGTAAGGCCAAAGTTTACTTATAAGCCCAACACCTCTCTTGTCCATGGCCGATGTAGGATTTCCCTAAGGTGTTACAAACACCCCCCTTGGGACTCATCATCCTCGATGAGGTTTGCCCGACCATCCCGAACGGCACAGGAGTGACTATGATACCATATGTAACACCCCGCCTTACCACGACATAATATTATCCGCTTGGCCCCACTGGCTCACGGATTTGTTTTTGGCGACCAGACGAGAACTTCCCGAGGGTCACCCATCCCTGGATTGCTCCCGCCCAAGCACGCTTAATACAGAGTTCTTAAGAGATCTGTCATGCTTGTGGCCCCAAAACGCGTTGGGTCATGTAAGGCCAACGTTTACTTATAAGCTCAGCATCTCTCCTGTCCACGGTCGATGTAGGATACACCGAAGGTGTTACAATATAAAATAAAGAACTTAAAGAATTTGCATCATCTCAATAGATTTGCTAAAAAAACATAATTAAATACTCAACGCTTTGCTAGTTGTACTTTATGACCATATAACATCAAATTAGAATAATCACCATTATAATCATTAATTATAATTTATCTATGATCTATCATGGTTTCTTTATAAACTTGAAATACAAATTCTAATGAGCACTAGAACCACCTCATTAACTAATAATATTGATATCATAAAATGGAATACTACACATCTTATAGTAATAAAACTCGTCAAACAAAAGTACATAACTTTAAAAAGTTAAAAAATTAAAATAAAATAAAAAAGATATAAAATTGCATCATTTCGGCTTTTGTTTTTTTGACTATATGGTTTTAGAACTTTGACGTTTGACAACTTAATAAGTGGTAAGTATTTTGAATTGACTTTATAACTCTATTAATGATGCATTATTTAATTTTATTTTGGTTGTTTAATGACATTAATTTTGCTAGAAGTGTAGCATATTACATAGTTTATAATATCCATTTATATAAGTTGAATCAAAAAATAAAATAAAATTTCGAATCATATTGAAACGAAAACTGAATTCAAAATTCGAATCCAATAAAAACGAACCTTGAATTTTGAAGTTAGAATCGAAACAAAATTTTATTCCAAATTCATATCGAAACAAACAAAGAATTCGAAAAACAAAAAATGGAAACCATATTCAATATTAAAAAAACTCGTCAATGAATCACTAGTAGTTCGATTGTTTCCACTTCTGAGTCTCAACCATTCTTAGATAAAAATACAAAGAAAGTCAAACATAAAGTTTCGTACAATCGATAGAAACAAATAGCAGATAACTGAGCAAGTAATGTAGTGATATCTACCAGATATGTAATACCTGTTCCGTCTATTTTTAATTTCCTAGTGAGATTCCCCTAAATCATAAATTCGAAATCGAAATCCTTGAAGGAGTGCAATCCTAAATTAGAACTAAAAACAGATCGTAAATTGTATTGAGTGCAATCGAAAACTAAGGGATATCGTAACTTTAGATGAATCGTAAATTGTTGATGTAGGGTGGAGTCCCTTAGGGGATTCCCCGTAATCCACGGACCGCAAATCAATTGAGGTTGAATCGAAAACCGGGAATCGTGAATCATGATAGAGACTTGACTCATAAATTAATAACTTAAAACAAGAGGATAGCAAATCTTTTTTAAGGAGTCGAAAAATAGACGTTCATAAATTGGGAATCGAAAACACTAAAGTTGGTGAGTCGTGAATTAAAGTTAAGGAACAATTGCAAAAGTCTAACTTGAGTTGAATCACAAATTGTGATTAGGGGTGCAATCGTAATTTGTGACTATGGGAATCGCAAATTAAGGGAATGTTGGGTTAACGAGGATTTTCATTATATATTAGTAGGTATAGGGTCGTGACTCTAAACCTTTTCTACTTAGGGGGACTTTAATTGTAGGTGGTAGCCGGTAGATTGTTAACTCCTAGATATTTATTACCGAGTTATCATTGTGGTTTTGGTACAACCAGGTTAGTTATACTAAATTACTCATTATTCTAGTGTGAATGTACTTGTTGTTATGATGTGAAAGTGTAGTTTATGTGAACTGTTGATGTGAAATGAAGGGTTGCGTAAATGGAGTGAAAATACAACTCGGACACATGAAAGACATAAAACCCCTGAGGTGCATTGGGTAGTCAACTGTGATCCAAAGAGACGTAAAAGTCTTGGGGTGCCTTGGGTAGTCAATTGAGAAGTGAAATCGTTGTCAGTGCACTGCTTCGGTATTATGTGAAACTATTGATGTGGTCATATGTGTTGAGGTAACTTGTACATACCTAGTGTGGTGTGTAAGTAAGCGTGCTCGCTAATATTTATGCTTACAGTTGTTTATTAATCCTTTTCAGGACAAGATTGTGAAAGAGCTCTGGGACAGTGAAAATAACTCATAACTAAAGAATGTTTTCCCGCAATTTGATTCAAGTAGTTTTGAATGTTTATTTTCTGAACTTAAATAATTGAGTTTACTTGGATGATTATACTATTAATAATATTGTTAAAAAATTGGTGACATTACAAGATAACTCTCATTGTAAATCTAAATACCGGTCTTAGTGCTCGGATCTCTCATAACACTACGCTAATACCAATTTGTAATAGCATAGTTTCCAAAATTCTCGGCTTCAAAAAGATTTCCAATCTTAAACACAAATTAATGCAACGGAAGACGGTAATTCAAAATTAAGTTAGCTATCAGCCATGGTTTACAAAATTATATTAATGAAACCACCGTTATGACTTATAAAACAATAAATTCATAACTAATTATATAATCCTTCTAGTAGGATCACCTACCATCAAGCATCTCGGTCCCACCAAACACGAACTCTAAACGACTTTTATATGTAGAAGACACATTTCAAGAAACAAGTATTAGCTTACGCCATGTAACGTCCCAAAAAAATTTTTACAATTAAGAGTAACAAGAAATGCTTTCGCAACCATCAATAACTATCACGAACAGTCAACAAAATCTGACGAGGTTCCGCACCTGGAACTACACGTCGCAAGTATATTTTAAAAATTAAGTACAAACATTGTTTCGTAACGTGTTTGAATAAATAAACAACGGAAAAGTTTAAATTGGATGAGCCGTCTTCGTACAGCCGGAGCTTCTCCACGAACTGGTCCTGAAAATAGAAAATCAACAACAATAAGCACAAAGCTTAGCGAGCACTCTAACTTACACCACACTAGGTACGCACATGTCATAAAACATATCACAATCCATGATCACATATCATTTCACATACTACCGACACAGTGCACCGACGACAATTTCACATTTTGGGTCACAGTTAACTATCCAAGCCGTACCAAGGATTTCACGTGTCTGACTGTGCTCGAGTTGCGTTTTCACCACAATATAACGCAACCCTTCACTTCACATAGCATCACATGTAAGTCACACTTTCACACAATTAAGCACATGTACATTTCACATTAATACGATGTATAAGTTAGTGTAACTCACCTGATCCGCAGTACGACAATGACAGCAGATTTCACAAGTTGAAAAGCTAATGAGTCCAATCGTGAGGGCCTGATAACTCTTTTCACAATTCTCGAGATTTGAGATGAAATGAAGGTCCCTTGCTCTTTCTCTGCTCTTGATCTTCGACACAGTCAACACAACCTGCTCTCTACGTTTCTTCTTTCTCAATGTAACAGTAATGAACCAAGGCAAAGCCCTAATCCCCTTATATACATATCCTTAAAAGGCCAAGCCCAATCCTCAACAACAATAATAGTAAATAAGAGTGTTCCTCAAGTCCACTTCCACAACTAAGCCCAACTTAATTCATATTTACAACTTGAATAAAAATGCATACAAAATAATACTAACATCGATGACGAATATCCTTTTATTTATAAACAACCCACCAACAACAATAATAATAATAATACTAACAAATAAATACTCTTTATTAAAATTCGGGGAAATCGGGTATTACACGCCATGTGAGTCAAATAGTAGTTAAAAAAACAATCTAAAACTACCAAAACATTCTCTAATTAACTTAGTAGTAGCACCAAAACAATTATCTGGAATAACCTACATTAGAGTTTTGTATATAAAAGTTAACTTCCAAAAGTTATCATTAGGTTGTAGTCATGCTTTAAGACTTATCGCAAGCTACTTAAGATTATGGTTATCGTAAAACAAGTAAACACCTAACCTCAACCGCATTATTGTAAAACAAGTACACACCTGAAAGTGACATTATCACATAATACTAGGGTCCATATTTCTTAAGTTATCGCAAATATCATAAGTCTCGTGGTTATTGAAAAGGCCATGCACACCCTTAAGGTTCTCGCAAACCCTGCTGAAAAACTAATTACCCTAAAGAAAGGGTTATCACAGACATTACTTAAGGTCTAGTCATCACAAAGGCATTAGCCTAATGGTTGTCACAAACTTAACTTGATTCCCACTTTAGTCCAGTTATAGCAGGAGTGCTACCCTAATGATGGTCATCGCAAACTAATTATTACCCGGTCTTGATTATCGCAAACCATCTGAAACCTTGGGAAAACCACCAAAAGTCCAACCCAAAGACTTGCAATAAAGTTCTTCTCTCTAGTTGACCACCATAACAAGAGGACTCTCGAATTACACCATTACAACATCATTTAAGTATTGTAAATCATTATAGTCATCAAAATAAGAATTCCTTTTGAACCAATTTCTATTAAATCAATAATATCAAGGGTTTTGAATCCTCGGCTCATGACATGGCTAAAGCTAACGAATTTCACTTCATCCTTACCAAAACTCACAAATTGTTACATAAACTATAGGTTTAGAGTTTATGTATCATTATCTATAACTAAAGCATTACTAAGATTAATTACAATAAAATCCCAGAAAAACTCCCAATGAACTTCTCGACATTGTCCATGGCCATAAACCACAATCAACTGGTAAAAACCCTATCAACCAAGCCTAAATTGCATTCTTCAATCAAAGAAAAGGTTAACAAACATACCTTGATGCTCTCGAGATCACCTCCCTGTAAATCCAAACTCAAACGAAAGAGATCTATCAAGAACACACATACACACAGTCACACACATGACTTGCAGAATGGATCATAATTCAGATCTAACAAAATTTGTTCTCCTACCACCCTAATAGCTTAGAAAGTTTAACAACATACACTCTCATATAAACTTAAATGACTAATTCATATAAACTAGCTTCCTTCAAGTTTTCTTAACTTACAAACATTCCCAAAAGTTTCTTAACTTATAAACTTAGGGGGTGCTTGGTTGGAAGTTTTAGAGGGTAAGGAATGAGAATGTTAATGATTTATATTGCTTGATCAAAATGAATATAATTGATCATTACCAATTAATGTGTAATGAACCATTCCCTAGTAAACTGGGGGTAATAGATTCAGGTATGTGTGTCCCTACCGACCATCACCCATATCGCTACCACCACCCTTTGGCGCAACCACCGACCATTGTGTCGCCGCCACCACCACCTGCCACAACTACCATACTATCTTAACTCTTCACTCAGTCACCACCCCTACAAGCACCTCCACCTACATCACCACCATTACCACCACCACCCAACACAATCATCGTCATCATCCTTCATTGCTTGCCACCTCTAATTCCCATTGATTGCCGCCTCTAGTCCTCTACCAATATCATCTTTGCCTTTAGAGGGAAAGGAATGGGAATGTTAATGATTTATATTGCTTGGTCAAAATGAATGTAATTGATCATTACCCATTATTGTGTAATGAACCATTCCCTAGTAAACTAGGGGTAATAGATTCAGGTATGTGTGTCCCTACCGACCACCACCACTATCACCGACCACCACCCATATCGCTACCACCACCCTTTGGCGCAACCACCGACCGTCGTGTCGCCGCCACCACCATGCTATCTTAACTCTTCACTCATTCACCACCCCTACCACCACCTCCACATACATCACCACCACCACCCGACACAATCATCATCAGCATCCTTCATTGTTTGCTGTAACATCCTCAAAATGGGCCTATACGTGTGCGATTTTGGTACGTCAATTATTCTAAATAAATAAAATAAATATTTATATTCAAGTTATTGATATAAATTATGAAAATAATGAAGAAATGAGGTTATAAAAATAATAATAAAAATAGATAAAAGTAATAAAATATGAAACGGTTTAACATAAGGGTTTCGAAAATATCCCCGTTAGTTGAAATGGGTAAGCGGGAGTCGAGTTGTAAATGGGAACAAGATACCCACTTGTGGATAATTATAACCCACAAGTCGGTTCTAACCATTTCCCTTACACAGACACACACATCTCACACTCTAACTTGTTCTTGGTGTTTTGAAGAGGAAAATCAAAAAGGAGAACACTAAGCCTTCAATTCTAGCAGCAAAATTCAAGTTGAAATATGTTCTTAATCATCATCTTCTTCATCTCATCTCACTTGTAAGCTCCTTTCTACATGTTGTTCATTTTTGAAGCTTTAGGTCAAAAACGGGTCAAGCACAAATTGACCATCAAGAACTGATTTTTTGTGTTCTAATTAGTTCCTACAACTCATATGGATTGATTAGAACTCAAATAATGGATTGGAAGTATTAGTTTTGCTCAAGTTTAAGAAATTACTTAAATGGGTCAAAAATTGAAAAGGCTCTCAAGGACTGATTTTTATTGCTTCAATCAGTTCCTATAGCTTCTATAAATCATATTAAGTAGGAATTATATATTAGAAGTGTTAGAATTGATGAATTCCAAGAATTGGCCAAATTGGACATTTCTTTATTAATTTAAGTTGGATTTTTGATTGAATTAATTGAGTAAGTGAATTGGATGTTAGAAAGCTCCTACAAGTGTTAAATGATGTTGGTAATCACAAAAAAATGACCAAAGTTGAATCGGTATTGATTTGGGTTGGATTGGCACTATTGTGCATGTTAGTCCCAAATTGAATACACAACAACGAATATTTGTAGAAAGGGGGGTTGAATACAAACTTTAGCTTTTAAAAATTTAAAGACACACCACGATACTTTTATTTAATTCTTATTAATGATGAATCAAGAATTACATGTACTAGAAGCGAAAATTCTAAGTACAATAAAAGGTGGCAATTAATTTGTCTAACA